>JASANA010004779.1:0-16780 GCA_030248095.1 Ptycholaimellus sp. GST1_10
TGATGAAATTTATTCGATTTGTCTTATCATGAAACTATGGCCATAAGGTGATGAAATTAAATTCTGACACTCTTATCATGAAAATACGGTTACTAAATTTAGAACTCTACTAAACAGTGAGAGAGTCATAAAATTTCGCCCACCTACCTTTGGGTAGAGCTATAAATAAAACTAAACATGGGTTAACATTAGCAAAAAAAATGCATTATACCAAAAATATCATTCGAACAATTCTATAAATATTTTCCCAATTTTCTACTGCGGAGCGGGCGAAGGGCCGCTCCGCGGTCTATAGAGGTTACTGAATTTTTGTCCTGATATATATATATATATATATATATATATATATATATATATATATATATATATATATATATATATATATATATATATATATATCAGGACAAAAATTCAGTAACCTCTATAGACTGCGGAGCGGCCCTTCAGGCCGCTCCGCAGTCAAAAATTGGGAAAATATTTATAAATTATTCAAAATGATATTTTTTCATTATAATGCATATTTTTTTTGCTAAATGTTAACCCATGTTTAGTTTTATTTATAGCTCTACCCAAACAATAATCCTAGGGTGGGCAAAATTTTCTGGGCTCTCTTAGCTGTTTAGTAGAGTTCTAAATTTAGTAAGCATATTTTCATGATAAGAGTGTCAGATTTAATTTCATCACCTTATGGCCCAAGCTAGTTTCATGATAAGATGAATCAAATAAATTTCATCACCTTTATGCCCAAGCTATTTTACCGCGGAGCGGCCCAAAGGCCGCTCCGCGGTCTAATAGAGGTTACTGAACTTTTGTCCTCTATGTGTATGTATATATATATATCTGGAAATGCTGGGAACGGGCGAATTTCTCAACGGACTTGGGACAAACTTTTTTTTTCCTGAAAGGTAATGCAATTTTAGGAAGATCTGGAAGGGTAGACCTGGTTTCCGAGCATATGAAAAACATTACTTATTTGGGTAGAAAGGTTTAAACATTGCAATATACAGACTTTTTGCGCTGTAGCACCTGTAATCTTGAGAATTGCACAGACAACTTGAGTTTTTTTGTTCACAAGTTGTATATAACGATTCCAAATCTGTGCTTACTTTTGAAAATCATTGAAAAACCACAGACTTACTTTCTTAGAGTGACAAACTTTCACGCATGGCAATGTCATCAATAATTAGTAACACCTGAACGGCTAGAGTATTCTCACTAAAGACTTGAGTTTTTTTGTTCACAAGTCGTATTTAGCGATTCCAAATCTGTGCTTACTTTTAAAAATGGTTGAGAAACCACAGACAAACTTACTTTAGATGACTAACTTTCATGCACAACAATGTCATCATTAATCAGTAACATCTGAATGGCTAAGAATTGAACAGAGGACTTGAGTTTTTTTGTTCACAAAGTCATATATAGCGATTCCAAATATGTGCTTACTTTCAAAATGGTTGAGAAACCACAGACTTGCTCTTAGCACTGTACAAAATTCCATGCATTCTATATTGTAAGCGTAGAGGTGGTGCGCTCCGCGGTCACCTATTGCGCTTTGCGCCATATACTTGGTCAAGAGACCAGCTTAGAGAGAATAAACACTGAAGCAGAGATTCACAATTTCAGTAATTTCATCCACTTTGAACAGCCAAAGGGCAAAAACCACCAGAAGCCCAATATGTACAATGCTTTAAGATGAAGTTTATGATGAGCTGCTTGCTGTGCTGACCACGGCCTAGTAGAAGCCCATGATGACAAGGTGAAAGCAAATGGAAGACGAAGTTGATGATGAGCTGCTTGTACACCATGGCCTGGTAGAAGCCCATGAAGACCAGATTTGCACATATGGTTGTTTGGTATCAAATCATATCTATTTTTTGATATCGTATCATATCTAGGCTCTAAATTAACTTAAAACATCGCCACTGGGCAGCATGACCTTTTTTAGGTTTCTTACAAAGCACCCTAGGGCTCAGAAATGGCCAAAAACAATTTTTTTGAATATTCAATGGTTTTTAGTCTAGTTTGATGCAGTTTTTGACGAGGTTTCCAAATATGTCTTTGTTTTTGCCTAAAACGGCATCAATAAAATTTTAATCAAGTTTTTCAACTTTTTCTTAAGGGTCCCCCCTTACGTTCAATCAACTTTCCAACCTCAATTTCGGCATAAAGGAGGCCAAAAATCAAAATTCTGGACCCACCATGGCACCCTCCAAGGTTGATAAACTATAGTGACGTTGAGACTGGAGCCCCAGATATTGCCAGTATGCCTCCCAAACAGAACATATGGTGGATGGCAGACAGCAGACTGATAACGGATAATGGATGGACACTTTTTAAAGTTTTTTGGCCATAACTTGCCCAATTCTCTACCAAATTTGGCAATTTTTTTAAATTAAAGCTCTGTGTCTGCTGCGTCCATTGAGCCTACTCATAGCTCTGTAACTTGCCCATGGAATATTTGGCAGCCATTCATATTTTCAAAAGCCGTAATAGGGTTTGTCCTTGGCTAAGAGGGGACCGTGCTTCCGCTTTGCTTGCATGGCCCCAATAGCCCTTGCTCCCCTTGCTTTAAACAGGAGCTGAACAGCAAAAAAATTTACTAACTCAAATAATTGGTATATAGGTGATTATTTGAATGTATTGTAATTTTTTGCTTTTACAATTACCTATTCTTTGCTTGTTGGCAGCATGATAAACATCCTAGGTGAGTAGTCAGACCCATCTGTGATTCGGGACATATCTTCATTTTTCCTCAAAAGCTGTTGTGCAAAGACTTTTTTTGCTTTGCTTTTTTGCTTTTTTGCTTTTTGCTTTTTTTGCAGGTTTTAGGGCAGTTTTAGTAGCAGGGGAGAAAAAGATGAGCGCAGGTGGGATGTCCAAGCTGGTTGAGATGCTCCTGTTTGTGGAGGCCAAGCATCAGATTCATGGAGAACAGGGTTTTGCTTTAGCTTGAGAAGATTTGATTGAGGGTGAGAGGAGGAATTCTTGTAGGAGAGAAAGCAAAGAGGCAGTTGATCTCTGTGATCGAGAACAACAAGAGGGAGGATGAGGTCATTCCTGATATTCCACCCATGTTTGCCAACAAGTATAAAGGGGTTCATAAAAGGTTGGTCACATTTTTGGGTGCCTAGTTGAATAGAGGGGATTGTGTAGTAAAGATGGGAGGCTGATGGAGGAATATGGAAAAGGGAGAATTGCAGAGCAGGCCTGTGCAGCTGGTGAATGAGAGCACCCAGATGCACGTCAACTCCATCCCATCCAACCTGTCCAAGAAGCCAACCCAGAAAGGGAGATGGCCGTCATGCGTTTGTATTGATCCTTTCCATTGCCGAAAGGCTGATTGTCAAATTGATGCTGAAACATTGGGAAGGCGATGGGTTGAAGGTTATTGTATGCCGCGATAGACCCCTTCAACCACATTTATTTCCCCACCTTCTTCCCTTCAGAAGGGAACAGTACAGCAATCAGTTTGCTAATGGACCAGCCACATGCTTCACAAAGCTTCTCCTCGCTTGCTGGTCCCTTGAAGTAGCAGCTTCTGAACTCCAGGAAGGGCTTGGAGGCCTGCCGTGTGAGGCTCCCGGCGAACAGCGACTTGTCATAGACCCCCGTGTACGCCTCACCATTGATGCCTCTCAGCTTTTGCTCCCCCAACTGCACACAAGCCTTAGTACCTTTGGCTAAGAAAGCACCAGCCAACCACTAGGTGCAGATTGGCCAGCTCTGTAAGCTTCATGAGCCAGTACCCAGCTAGCTTCACCACACTTTTTTCTTCCACCATATATTACCCTCACTCAAGCTTGGCTCCAAAATTCTGCTTCTTTTTACACGCATATACTCATGCAACTCTTTTGACTTCCAACAACCCAATACGCGGGGGCTCTTATTGATTCCTCCTTTCCCTCCAAGGAATCCATTGATTATTGACGGTGGGTTAGCATTGGCGCAGTTCAGCAATAAATGTTCATGAATTATTTTTTTTCTTTTTTCTACCCTTAGAAATGGCAGTACGAAATCGTTGATGCCTTTTTTCTCATGTAAAATAGCATGTAAAATAATAAATGAACATGTGAACTTTTTGTACTATTTGTGATAAAGTAAGTATGTGATCAGTTTTCCTATGCACTGCTCTACGTTTAGTAATTATTAAATGATCTATATACTGAGACTTAGCCAGAATTACTATAATATAATCAAATTCTGGAATCAATTCAATGCCAAATAAGGCTTATTTTTGAAACACACCCACTCTCACATTACACGTCATTATTCTTTTGACAACACCAAGTGTGTGAGAAAAAAAATCGAGGGTGAAGACCAGTACCGAGTCTGGTCTTTGTCAATGTCATAAAACAAGCCGTTCAAAAGGGAGCCACGTAACAGACACAAAGAATGGAATAAGTCACGGAGCAGCGTATCACGTTGAACTCCTAGAGCCAGATGACGTCATCATCCTGGTGTAAGGGCGGCGGATATTGGCTGCGATTTAGCTCGTCCAGCACCACCACAGACTCGTTCAGAAAGAACGAGCCCACAGCCGCCGCAGGAGCTGGCAGGGAGGCTGGGACCGGAGAAGGACGGAAGTCGGTGGCCGCTGCACGACGCTTCCTCGCTTGCTTGGGGATGGAGGTTCCAGCAGCGGATGCCGGGGCAGAGGTCGGAGGATGCAAGGCCGCGCCCACAGAGTGTCGAACGTCCGCCCGCATGGAGCCCGAGGCCACGCCCGCAGAGCGTCGAACGCCAGCCGGCCCTGAGACCAACGCCACACCACCAGAAGAGGTCGGATACGAGGCAGTGGATGAAGAAGCCACGGGGTGAACTCGCTGCCCAGCAGACCGCTGCGGAGGAAGGAAGGAGAAAGGCCCAGGGCCAGGAACGGAGGAGGCCTCCTCCGGCAAGGCATTCAGCGCCGTTGACTCCAAAGGGCCCAGCTCAGGGAGAAAGGGAGACAGCGTCGCAGCCGCCGGCGGTTCCCCCAGGCATACTCCCGGGCTGCCCGCCAAGACTCTCTCGTTGCCAGAGAGAGGCACTAGCCCCAGCAACTTCTCCAAGGCCGCCATGTTCAATGTCTGGCACTGCACCACCTCTGTGTCCACCGGCCCTGTAACCATTAAGACCCCAGTGCTAAATGAGGGAGGACCAGTAGGGAACCAGCAGCAGTGGAATCAAGGATGGAGGCCTGGGTGACGTTGTAGTCCATCAGCGGGACGTCACGCACTGCAGCCACCATCGGAAGAGACGAGGAGGACGAAGAAGCAGGAGGAGATCCTATGGCCTCCACTGCATACCCCGCATCAGCTGCTGCACCCGTCTCCCTTGGAACTGCTGCCAGCGCCGTTCTGGCTGACAAAGACGCCACTCCAGCAGCCGAAAGGCCAGGCAGATCTCCGGCGTCCGCAGCTGCCGCTCCTTCGCCATTTTCACCGAAACACAGCTGGATCAACTCATTGACATCATCACCCTAAAAGACAGAAGATTGGAGAAAAGAAGAGACGCGGATGACACAAAACTGGGCGGTGGAGCAAGAAGTCTTGGACGATTTCCCGAATCACAGCTGGGTCTGGTTGCTCACCTACGACGTTTATCATGCTGCCAACAAGCAAATAATATGTATGATAATTAGTCCAGCTGTACGAAACAGATTAAAATAAGACACACAACTGGGAGATACACAAACAGAGGAGAGGATTAATCTTTAATCAGCACTTGAAGCTTGAGTTTTCTTCTGAATTGTCCTCATATCCTAATCTTCTATTCACCTTTATCATGTACCTGGTAAAAGACAAGAAGGTGAAATAGCACCACAAACTGGTCATGACAGGTGGCTCCTTGAAAGAGAAGGCAGCGGTAAAGAAGCTGAAGGTCAGGTTTCCCAGAGACATGAAGCTGCACCTCATGTGCACCATTGACTGCGCTGTCCGCCGACACCTCTTCTCTACGCCGAAATACTGTCGTTCCTCCCCAGATGTGGATCCTCCGATGGCGCTGCTAGTGGCTGTCCCTGGACCACATCAACCCGCGGTTTGTTGTTATCCTGCGCTGTTTCTATGATTCCAGTCCAATCGATCTTCCAGGGAGCGGAGGAGTTTGGGGGAGAGGAGGTGGAGAGCGACGATGAGGACGGCTCTGGAATGGTGGATTGTTCCTCTCCTGCTCCGCTTGTCAATTGAAGATCAAAATTAATTATATTGTTGTGCTATTTAGCTAAAAAGTTTTAGTTAGGACTAGTACTGAAAATTTAAATTATTTATTAATCATTGTGAAATTCTCAAAATTTTATTAGAATCAAAATGACTAAAATAAAACTAACAGTCATATGCAATTTTTAAAAAAAAATGTAAATAAATGTATCACCATCATGGAAATAGACACTGGCAATATGAAGTTTTGGTCATCTAGAAACGGTTTTGTAAAGTAAGAGCAGCAGCCTGGGCTCGTTTGACGATTACTCGGTGTACGGATCGCGTGAAAACGAGCTCAAGAACCATCCTGAGCCCTGGGGGCCATGGGGACCAAACATTATCTGGCCTACCCATGGGTTTAGGCTTCACGTCGAACGTCCAGTTCACCACCCTACTGAAGCAATTGGTGTTTCACCCACTCTTCAAGCCTCCACCCAACTCCGCAATTCCCAATTCGTTCAAGAAGGCCCTAGATTGCAGCATATCAAAAAAATGCTCCCTTAGATGCTCTCATTGCATTGCTCAAGTGTTGATGTCTCAACCCGAAAATAAATGGGAAGTTAAAAAGTTAAAAAATGTTGTGCGATAAAACTAGCATAGCTTCATCATTTTCAATGTATAATGGTGTTCAGTTAATACATGGGAAGAAGTAATGTAAAATGATAAACATTCATGATAAAATGATGTTCTAAAAAATGTAATCATTAATAAAATTGATCAGTTCTAAACAGCGCATCATAACGTTTGATCAGTTCATACTACAAAGCAATTGAAAAAGTTAGCATACAAGGAAAAGGTAGCAATGGAAAAGTTAGCGTAGGTAGCATATGAAATCGTTATAAAATATTCATCCATTATGTGTGTGGGGTATGGAGGGAGGAGTAGTGGAAGGAGATGGAGGGAAGGGGATTGAGGTGTGAGGGGGTGGAGAGCGGCGGTGGAAGGAGAGGGATGGCATGGAAAGGTAGGGGCTGGGACCTTAGATTATGAGGGCGTCGTAGTCACGGGCGTCGAAGACGGAGTTGAGGCGGCCCTCCCGGCCGATGTAGAGACTGCGCGGGAGCAGCGTGGGTATGGCGAAGTGGCAGCGCTGTGGCATCCAGGCGGGGCTCCCCTTTCAAGTCATTACTCTTGTCAGGATTGTTATGGATGGTAGGGGAAAAAAGAGGATACAGCCTGCGCCCACATCTCCTTCAGGTCCTTCCAGTCCTGGCGGAGACGCGGCGAGGCCCGTGCCTCGTCCCACAGACAGCCGATCATGTTGGCCAGGAAGAGGCGGAGGACGAGGACGTCGCGTCGGATGGCCGCCGCATCCACCGCCCGTGCCCCCCTTCTCACGCCGAAGATGACGCGGGCCTTGCCATACCCCTCCTTGAGCCAGCGGAGCAGATCCTCAACAAGGCCTCAGTTTAGAGCATGATAGATCGAGCTTGAATGTGTCAACTGTGAAGGGAACAGGTGACAGAGTAATGAGTGAGGGTATGAAAGTAAAGAAGGCAAACTGCTATGGCGTAGCAGACGCTCCAGAGGGCCGGGTTGGAGTAGTCGTCGCTGTACAGTATGGGGTTGACGTGGGAGGTCCGGCTCCAGCAGCTCATAGTCTTGTCCCACCCGTCCTCCCCATTCTTGCGCTTCTTCAGGAGGAAGAGCCGCCCGCTGATCAGCGGGCTTCCATCGAGCTGCCCCACCACATCCTCGCCAGTCCACTCAAAAAAGTGCAACCTATGCTCATACATATGCTCAGGAGGTCAATGGAAGTAGAAAACGGTGTACAGATTGAGAGAGGAGCTAACCCGGAGTCGGTAGGCCTTGGACTTATTCAGCAGCTTGACCAGGAAGCAGTAGGCCAAGCTGTGGATGTCCAGAGGCTGATCGGTGGCCATTGCCTTGCTTGGAGTTAGGGTGGGTGGAGAAAGAGAGTGGTGTAGCGAATGAGGCTGAGTTGGGAATGGGGTAGAGTGGGGTAGAGTGGGGTCAGATGGGAAGGGGTGGAAAGGATTGTAAGCAAACGCTAGGATCTGCTCTGAGCGTTGCGCGAGGCCTGGAGTGTGGCGGCTACTGGCTTAGGCTGTTCAACACCAAATCATTGTTTGAGTGAGTGAGGTGGTGGTGGCCTTTGAGACCAGAGAGGATGACAGGACGCCTGCACCAAATTCAACAATCTGCCTACCTCCTTTGGGACCGTCTGCAAGGCCTTGTTCGATTTTGCAAATTTGAGAATAGATGATGCAATTAGCGATAACAGCAGTATTTTACCCACTTTCAATCATCACTCAAAGCAATTGCAAAGAAGTGAGTTGGCAGGAAGAAAGCAGAGTGGAGGATGCAGTGCCTGAACTGGAATCCATCGAGAATCAGCTCACCAGCCTTTCTACTGCTTTGACTGGTCCTTTCTTTACTCAAATTGCGACTCTGTTATAGCACTTTTAACTTGCTTGAGCTAAGTTAAACCAGTTCTGAAAGACTCGAGATGGTACATTCTCCATTCCTCACATTCCAATGAAATTGTGCCACCATCCAAGGCAATTTAGTTATAATCTCTGTACTGCCACATCATTGACAGCAACATTTAATTTCCATGAGAAACATCGTGCAATATGTGTCATGTGGTGAAGGGTAATATTATAAATTAACGATCACTTTTGCAGAACTGACAGCTAAAATCAGGCCTACTGTCCAAGTAGAGGAGGAAGAAGCAGTGAAAGATGTATTGAACAAGTCATCATTCACCGCCAACTCTACAAAAAGTTCATTCCATGCCTTCGCTTAACCTACACCAACTAGTTTTTATTATTATGTAGTCCTTATTGTGAGTTTGAACGTGAAGTTTTTGAGTGATAAGCAAAGATGGAGAAACAATTGGACATACCAATTACATCCGCATCGTAATTGATTGATAGCCGTTTTTTTTAGAAAAGCCGGGGGCAGAAGGAGCAGGAGAAATGGGTGTCAAGAAAACGAGGGGATGTGGGAGTGCTTCTTTCAACCCCTTCCTCCTCTCACCGCCGCCGCCTCTACCACCCGCTGCTCTAAACGAGGCCTTTCGGAACGAGGCTGCTCAGCCAGGTCATCTGCCACTCGATTCCTGGAAGTACCGCCTTCGCAACCTCCAGCTTCACTCACCCACATTCGCATCCGTTGTTTCCTTTTTCTTTCAGTCTATTGATTTGTCAAAATGCCTTGGGACTTTGGGGAAAGAAGGTGAGGGAGGTAATGCTTGTAGGTGTCAGCACTCACCTCCCAGCTGGAGTTCAGCGTTTTGCTGGATGAGGAGGGAAAGCAGCAGCGCCGATTTCAGCGCCAGCTTCAAGCCAGCGCTGAGCGTCAGCTAACACCCATTCCAGTATCACAGCCTTCTTCCAGCCTTATTTAGCACCCCCTTAGATAAAATTTGATGTGAGGAAGAACTGTTGGTGTCTGAGCTGCCAGTGCTGGCCCCGCTAGAGGGCCTCTACCACCGAGCCGTTGTCTGCCATACTGGCATCCGACAAGCATATGTCAACTTCGTCGACATCGGTCTCCATTCTCCTCTTCTGGGGGCGGGGAGTGGCTACAGTCATCCAGCACCATTCCCTTTGCTAGGCAAGACGGGCCTGGTGGAGAAGATCGAACTGAAGGTGCTGAAACGAAAGCACTGCCGCGCGCCCGCCTTCGCCATTCCCTGTCAACTGGAAGGTTAGCTCAAACTATTGTCTTTCATTCATCCAGGGACTTTGGTTTGTCAGGCGTGGACTCTCGCGATCTGGTGTACAACCTTGTCAAGGCCTTCGAGCAAGCCTTCACGCCGCCTGCTCCTGTACACTTTACCCAGCCTCCATCTTACCTGTTTCACTCAGAGCCCATCAGTCCACTGAAGGTTGCGCTGCAGCCGCTGCGTCTGCGTCAGTGTTGGGACGAGTTTGGGCAGAGCAATACTCGCATTGTCATAGATCTGGTCGCCTGCCAGCCCCCCCATCATCTCATTTCAAATCGGTAGCCTCTTCTCTCCTCTTGCCATTGCACTAGTTGATGGAGAGACTGGTCTGTAGCTTCAAGACGCGAGAGATTGCTGGTCCCATGGCACGTCGACAGCAGCGCGAAGCTGCTGCCAAGAACTCACGTCTAGCATCTCGCCATTAGCCTCTTTTTTCACGGCTAGCCCTTATAGCCCTCAACTACTTCAATCGGTCGGGCAGAGAAAATGAATGAACTATTTTCCAGGAGGCTGGATGGCCCAATAAGCGCTTTCATTTTCCTCCTCATTTTGTTGTGTGTTGTGATGCTTGTTTATCTTGTCCATTGAGTATGTTTCTCTGTTGGCAGTCATTGAGCAAAATGGAAAGGAGGTATTGCCATAGCCTGCAATCGCTTGACAAACATAACACCTTTCGCATGCCCAATTATGCGAATCTATCAGGAATAAGATCGATTGAGAGACAAGATAATTGCCATCTGGACTTTACCCAGGCTGGATGGGAGTGACAAGCTGGGAACTTTTGCAGTGGCAGAGTGCTTGGAGCGAGGATGTCAGGAAAGGGCAGCAAAGTGGAATGTTGAAAAGAATGCATACTGCACGCGCACTTTAAGGAGCCTTGACACTGAATGATGAAAGTTAGAGAGTCAGAATTAGCGCTCAATTTTCCATTCCAACCAGCACTGATGTCCATGCCCATGTCAATCAAATTTCAACGATAATTCATGTTTTCGAATTTGAAATGCATGATTTTGAGTTTCAACTGCAGAAAGCTGAAGCACAATGGGAAAGAAAGCTGATCTGAAGCGGATGGCGGAGTCGTTCATGGAGACGTACCAACCGCCTGACAGCAGCAGCGAGGACAGCAGCCCTTCAAGCGAGGATGAGAAGAATAAGAAGAAGAAGAAGATGCTAGAGAAGGCGATGAGAAAGGCCTTGAAGAAGATGCGAAAGGAGGAAGAAGCGAAAAAAAAGGCAGAGCGGTTTGAGCGAGAGCAAGCAGAAGCTGAGCAAGCAGAAGAAGCAGCACCCGACCAGACCGCTTCCAAGAAGAAGAAAAAGAGGAAGAAGCGGAAGAAATCGGTGGAGGACGAGGAATCTGTAGATGATCAAGAAGAAGCTCCTTCGCCTTCCAAAAAGAAGAAGAAAAATAAGAAGACGGAGCTGGATGCGCCGACTGAAGTGAACGTTCTCCACGATTCTCGCAGCTGCTCTTGCCGACCCAGCCCACGTCTACGGTGGCTACAGCGATGCAGAGCTACGCGAGATTTATGTTTGTTCCACCATCTTCGTTTTCCAGACTCAAATTTGAGAGACAGTTTCCAGGACTACCTGGTGAACAATCAGTATCCAGATTGGGAGAAGGGCGGTGGAGAATCGCTGTCCCGCAAGAAGCAAAACTTGCAGCGGTCACTCATTTTGCAGCAGGCTAATGATAAGGGTCAAAATTAAAGTTTTGCAGACGCTGCAAACACTTCGAGTACCAAGATGGGCAGATCTACTTCCGCAAGAAGAAGAAGGACAGCAACTCAGAGCTGGGCGTTGGACGCTGGACCCTCTGTGTCCGACATCAGGATGTCTACAGCCGTCTACAGGTGCTCTGCATCCTCAATATTCACCTTCCAACCTCAATTAACGCCGCCCAAAGAGCACCCACGCGGTGGCGCACCCCCAGCTCAAGCCCCGTTTTGCGGGCCGTAAAGTTTCACTGGCCCACAATGCGCAAGGACATCCATACGTTCCTGCGCCGCTGCGACGGCTGCCAGAGAACCAAGGCCCCAGCCATCCACAAGCCCCGCCTCAAGTTTGTCTCCCAAACTCAAAACTAACCCGCAGCTATAACTTAAAGTGAATCATAATTGAAATTCAAATAACATAGCTATTTTAAGTATGTTAACATTAACAACAAGATATGGCGCAGAGCGCATAGGGACCGCGGGCTTCATGCCTCATAACTCCCAGCCAACACCGCCCAACAGCCCCCTTTCTCCTCTGACGCCACCAGCACACAGCCCCCCCCCCCCACAACGCCCCTCTGCCCCGCTGCCTCCTTGCTCCTTCAACAGCAACACCGCCCAGCCTCCCCTTTCTTCCCTCTGACGCCACTGCACACAGCCTCCTCCCTCCGCAATGCCTCATCTGCCCCGCCACCTCCTCCCATGCCAACACCTCTGCCCAACAGCATTCCCTTTCTTCCGCTGACGCCACCAGCACACAGCCTCCTCCCCCCTCCATCAACGCCTCCTCCACCCTGCTGCCTCCTTGCTCCTCCAACAGCAACGCTGCCCAGCCTTCCCTTTCTTCCTCTGCCACCCAGCTTCTCCCTCCTTCCGCCACCCAGCATCTCCCTCCATCCACTGCCCAGATTCCCCCAACCTCTGCCAATGCATCCGCTTCCCAGCACCCTCCTTCCTCCTACTCCTTCAGCCGTCCTCCTTCTGCAACCTCAACCCCCATCAAATCGCCCTCCAAACGACCAAGAATGTGAGAAGCAAGCCAGCTACCATGTGAGAGCATCACTCCTTCTCAGCCAGAATAAAACTAGAGACCAGCCAGAGCCAAGAATCCTTCCTCTCCTGCCAGCCCCTCCTGCCAAAGATGTGCTCTCCAGCTCATAAGAACATAAGAAGAGCAGAGATGCACAAAAGTCTACGATGCATGACAATGCTCCAACATACCCCACTAGCTCCATCGTAGCGCCCGCTCGCAAGCATGCTACCATCAATGAGCAAATACAACGACCCACCTAATCTCTGCCACAGCAAGCAAAAACACTATTTACAAATCAAATCAACAGTTGTAAAAGGACGGGTGGTGCTGTACTCACTGGAACTGTGTGCCCTGCGCTTCCTGCCTCTGACAGAGGAGCAGCTGAAGAAGCAGAAGAAGAAGCTGAAAGAAAAGAGAGCCAAGATGAGGACTGCCAAGAAGGCCACCACTGCCGCCAGCAAGGCCACCAAGAAAGCTGCTGCCAAGGCCGCTGCCAAGTCCGGTGCCGATGACGCTGCCTAGGATGGTCATAGATGCCCCAGTGCTCAGGCAAAGGCTGTCGCCCAAATCAAGAAGCATGCAAAGACTTAAGAAGGCTCATTTATTTACATATTCAACTTGTAAACAACAACTTAATGACAGGAAACTGAAACTGAAAGTGAAACTGAAACTGAAAGTGTCGCTGGAAACTTGTAAACGACAGGAACTTGAGTGTCCTCATTGGGATGGTGCAGGAGTCCAAGAACATCACTGATTCCGAAGATTTGGAAGTCTAGCTTTAAAATTCTCCATTTTTCCATTTCAGAAAAAAAAAGTAAAGCTCAAATGGAAAAATGGGGCTAGTCCAGCACAATCAACTCGAACTCAGAGTCCTTCTTAGGCTCTGACATGGGGGTAGTGTAAGTGGAAGTAGAAGAGAGAGGATGTGGGGAAGGGGTGTAGAAGCAAGTGCGGGGATCGCGGGGGTGGGGAGATGCTGAAAGGGGCTGGCTGAGGCAGCTGGGAGGCTTGTTGCTGAGTAGTTTGCCAGTGAAGCTGCGCTTCCGGCTGCCCTGGATCAGTTGACTCCACCACTCCTCGTTCTCCGGCTCCTCTGCAATCAGCCCTTGTCCATATTCCCATCAGCCTCCCATCCATACTACCATAGACATCAATAATTATAAAATCTGCGGCCCCAACACCCACATTCAAAGCCAGATTTAAAGTGATTTTCGTTAACAAGGCCCCCAAAATGCTGCCAACCTTTCTTCATCTCCTTCTGGGTGGGGTTCTTGGACAGGTTGGATGGGATGGAGTTGACGTGCATCTGGACGCTCTCATTCACCGGCTGCACCGTCTTCAACGCCTCCTCTGCAATTCTCCCTCTTCCATATTCCCATCAGCCTCCCATCTTTACTACACAATCCCCTTCTATTCAACTAGGCACCCAAAAATGTGACCAACCTTTCTTGAACCCCTTTATCTTGTTGGCAAACATGGGTGGAATATAGGGGATGACCTCATCCTCCCTCTTGTTGTTCTCGATCACAGAGATCAACTGCCTCTTAGCATTCTCTCCTACAAGAATTCCTCCTCTCACCCTCAATCAAATCTTCTCAAGCTAAAGCAAAACCCTGTTCTCCATGAATCTGATGCTTGGCCTCCACAAACAGGAGCATCTCAACCAGCTTGGACATCCCACCTGCGCTCATCTTTTTCTCCCCTGCTACTAAAACTGCCCTAAAACCTGCAAAAAAAGCAAAAAGCAAAAAAGCAAAAAAGCAAAGCAAAAAAAGTCTTTGCACAACAGCTTTTGAGGAAAAATGAAGAAATGTCCCGAATCACAGCCAGGTCTGACTGCTCACTTAGGACGTTTATCATGCTGCCAACAAGCAAAGAATAGGTAATTGTGAAAGCAAAAAATTACAATACATTCAAATAATCACCTATACACCAATTATTTGGGTTAGTATATTTTTTCGCTGTTCAGCTCCTGTTTAAAGCAAGGGGAGCAAGGGCTATTGGGGCTGTGCGAGTGGAGCGTAAGCACAGTCCCCTCTTAGCCAAGGACCAACCCTATTACGGCTTTTGAAAATATGATTGCCTGCCAAATATTCTGTGGGCATGTTACAGAGCTGTGAGTAGGTTCAATGGACGCAGCAGACACAGAGCTTTAATTAAAAAAAAAATTGCCAAATTTGGTTAAGAATTGGGCAAGTTATGGCCAAAAAACTTTTTAAAAAGTGTCTGTCCATTATCTGTCCACCGTGCACCATCTGCCATCCCCTGTCCACCATCTGTTCTGACTGGGAGGCATACTGGCAATATCTGGGGCTCCAGTCTCAACGTCACTATAGTATATCGACCCTGGAGGGTGCCATGGTGGGTCCAGAATTTTGATTTTTGGCCTCCTTTATGCCGAAATTGAGGTTGGAAAGTTGATTGAACATAAGGGGGGACCTTTACAAAAAAAATCAAAAAACTTGAATAAAATTTTTTTGAAGCCGTTTTGGGCAAAAACAAAGACAGATTCGGAAACCTTGTCAAAAACTACACCAAAATAGACTAAAAAACATTGAATTTTCAAAATAAAATTTTTTGGCCATTTCTGAGCCCTAGGGTGCTTTATAAGAAACCTAAAAAAAAGGTCATGCTGCCCAGTGCCGATGTTTTAAGTTAACTTAGAGCCTAGATATGAAACAGGCTCAAAAAATAGATATGATTTGATACCAAACAACCATATGTGCAAATCTGGTCTTCATGGGCTTCTACCAGGCCATGGTGTACAAGCAGCTCATCATCAACTTCGTCTTCCATTTGCTTTCACCTTGTCATCATGGGCTTCTACTAGGCCGTGGTCAGCACAGCAAGCAGCTCATCATAAACTTCATCTTAAAGCATTGTACATATTGGGCTTCTGGTGGTTTTTGCCCTTTGGCTGTTCAAAGTGGATAAAATTACTGAAATTGTGAATCTCCGCTTCAGTGTTTATTCTCTCTTAGCTGGTCTCATAACAAGTATATGGCGCAAAGCGCAATAGGTGACCGCGGAGCGCACCACCTCTACGCTTACAATATGAATGCATGGAATTTTGTCAGTGCTAAGAGCAAGTCTGTGGTTTCTCAACCATTTTTGAAAGTAAGCACATATTTGGAATCGCTATATATGACTTGTGAACAAAAAAACTCAAGTCCTCTGTTCAATTCTTAGCCATTCAGATGTTACTGATTAATGATGACATTGTTGTGCATGAAAGTTAGTCACTCAAGAAGTAAGTCTGTGGTTTCTCAACCATTTTTAAAAGTAAGCACAGATTTGGAATCGCTAAATACGACTTGTGAACAAAAAAACTCAAGTCTTTAGTGCAATTCTTAGCCGTTCAGGTGTTACTAATTATTGATGACATTGCCATGCGTGAAAGTTTGTCACTCAAGAAAGTAAGTCTGTGGTTTTTCAATGATTTTCAAAAGTAAGCACATATTTGGAATCGTTATATACAACTTGTGAACAAAAAAACTCAAGTTGTCTGTGCAATTCTCAAGATTACAGGTGCTACAGCGCAAAAACTGTATATTGCAATGTTTAAACCTTTCTACCCAAATAAGTAATGTTTCTAATGCTCTGATACCAGGTCTACCCCTCCAGATCTTCCTAAAATATTACCTTTCAGGGAAAAAAGATTGTCAAGATCTGTTGAGAATTCGCCTGTGGTCAGCATTTCCAGATATATATATATACATACACATGAGGACAAAAGTTCAGTAACCTCTATCAGACCGCAGAGCAGCCCCTTCGGGCCGCTCCGCGGTCAAAAATAGCTTGGGCATAAAGGTGATGAAATTTATTTGATTCATCTTATCATGAAACTAGCTGGGGCCATAAGGTGATGAAATTAAATCTGACACTCTTATCATGAAAATATGCTTACTAAATTTAGAATTATTACTAAACAGCTAAGAGAGCCCCAGAAAGTTTTGCCCACCCCTAGGATTATTGTTTGGGGTAGAGCTATAAATAAAAGCTAAACATGGGTTAACATTTAGCAAAAAAAATATGCATTATAATGAAAAAATATCATTTTGAATAATTTATAAATATTTTCCCCAATTTTTGACTGCGGAGCGGCCTGAAGGGCCCGCTCCGCGGTCTATAGAGGTTACTGAATTTTTGTCCTGAT
>JASANA010004785.1:0-97842 GCA_030248095.1 Ptycholaimellus sp. GST1_10
TCTGCATCTGGGGGATCTGGAAGCAGTCAGTCTGCGAAGCGGACGATGGACGGCCAGACCCTGTACAAGGACAAAGAAAGACAAAAGGGTGGTAAGTCTGCCTCTACTCAGAGTGGTCGAGGCGGAGGCCGTGGAGGTGGCCGCGGACGCGGCCGCGGAGGCTCACAATCATCAGCCAACCAGAAATGTCGTCGCTGCGGCGGAGACCACTTCCAACGGGACTGCCCTAGAAGGTGTGAAACCTGCAATGATGCAGGCCACCGGGAGGAACAATGCTGGGTTCGCTGCCTAAAATGCAATGCAGAGGGTCACTCTCTCTGGCAATGCCCTGAATACAAAGGCATCGCAGCCGTGGAGCGAGTGGAGCCGGCCAAGTCCGCCGTCCACTGGCCACCAAACTCCGGTTCCAATTTGCAGGTGATGAGTGCACGGAGTGGCATCCCTGAGCCCACTCTCATCCATGCTCCGGCATCCGGAGCAACTGTCCTCGGACCCTGCATCAGTCTTCATATGCTTGAGGATGGCTCTCGCAAGGTCAGCTTGGGCAAATCGTATGCGGAGGCGGCGATGACGGAGGAGGAGAAGAAGGCGAAGGCCAGCTGCTACTCCAACCCCGTCTACATGAAGCCCGAGTACCGCTACGGTCACGAGCTCCCGGACATGGCCATCGTCTACTCCATCAGCTTGGACAACGGCATCAACGTCACGGCTATGCCTGTCCTTTACTGGCTCTCAAATCCTCCCAAAAGAGGACCCAGAGAAAGTATGCGTCAGAAATGCCGGTGCCATATCAATGGCAAACTGGACATTCCAATGATACTAGTGTACAATCCATTGGAAGATCAAATGCTTCCTTGCATTGGTTGTGCACGAATTTTGGATCGGATGTGGCTCAGCGCCAATCACATTCAATGCCCCCATCCGGATTGCGAAGTGGCACAGTGTGCAGAAGAATTTTTCAGCACCCACCCTGTCACTATGAATGTCCCTCAGTCCTTTCTCAATGAGATGGATCATGGAATAATCAACCTTCCACACAACAGTCCCATCATTGCCCAGTATCAACTGGCTGAGAAGGAGTGGTTAAAGTATGCAAGTCTGCAGAGACGGCGGTTGGAGGCGGTGACGAACCGGCTGGCCCAGGAGGTCCAGCAGCCGCCCGTCCCCACCAAGGCCGAGCTCAAGCAGCACTCCGGCCTCTTCTCCCTGAAGCGCGGCTGCTCCATCATGACCATCATCCAAGGCACCGACAAGATGCCGCCGCTGGAAGGCGAAGAGGAGGAGGAAGAGGCGGAACCATCGGACCCCGCCCAGCCCCCATCGCCAGCTAACCTCGTCATCTCTGAGGAGGATCAAGAAATGCGCAGAGCGGCGGAAATCTGGCCTGAGATTGCCGACGATGCCGACAAGGTTGACAAATGGTCCCAGCAACTGGATGCCCTCTCCAAGCTGCCCTGGTCGCAGATGGTGGAGCAGGCGCAATCGCAGCTGGCTGATCTCACGACAGTGGACGCTGCGGAGTCAGTGGACGCCGCGGAGACAGCAGACGCTGCGGCGACTGCGGAGGCTGTGGAGACAGCAGCAGCGGTGGAGACGGTGGAGGAGACGGACACCGCCGAGCCCACGGAGGAGACGGAGAACCCGGCAGAAGCGGAAGGCCCCGACACGATCGAAGTGGACGAGGAGGAGTCCAACTCCGACGACATCCCGCAGCCTGCTAAGCTCATCATCACAGAAGCTCAGCGGACACCGCTGCCCGACGATGATGGCTGGTCGGACGAGGACAGCCAGGCTGACTCACAGGACACCGTCACCCCCACGAATGCAGTGCCTCCCTCTGCGCCTTCCTCCGCAGAGGAGAAGGAGCAGGCAGAGGCGATGGAAGGAACCAATGACACGAATGAAGAGGACGAAGAGGAGAAGCTGGCCAATCCGGACCAGCAGGCCCCCGTCCAGCCCACCATCGACAAGGTCCTGGACGACTACGCCGCTCATCGCCATGTCTCCCCCAGCGATCCCCACTACGCAGCAGCGGTGGCCATCGACTGTCTCATGCCACAGACGGAGCAGGAGTCCGCATACGTGCGACAACTGCAACGCTTCACGGCGGCCAGTCTCCGCTACCTGGACCACGACGTGGAAGAGGAATGCCAGAAGCTGGTGGACATGGTGGAGGTGGTGGACGGCAACGTCGGCCTCACCATCGCCACCTACCAATTCCTCCACGTCTTCAACGAGACACACGTCTCGTTCCGGGACACCAAGCCGTTGCTCACAATGTTCCTGAAGGTTCTCGGCCATCTGCCCCATGACAGTCGGCGGGTGGTGCTGGGAGAGATAGCGACGAGCTACTTCAAGTGGAAGAAGCACGCCTTCCAGGGCCTCTACACGGCGTGCTGCCCGGTCGGCAACATGGCCAACAAATGGATGGACATCTGGATGAAGAAGACGCCGGAGCAGATGCTCTCTGACGCCGTGAACAAGGACACCGTGGCCCACTTCAGCTGGTGGACCATGGCGCGCGGCGCACCCTTCATCTGTGCTTTCGTCCGCGAGCTCCTCTTCAAGAAGTCCGGCGAGGAAGAGAGTGCTTCACTCTGGAGACGGGCAATGGTCACGGTGCTCACTGCAAAGACAGCTCGACGGCTGTTTCACGACGGCCTGGAGCAGGCCATCGCCGGTGCTCCTACCGAGCAAGCACCCAAGAGCATCTGCCACATGAACCTCAAGGCCAAGGACAGCTTCGTGAAATTCATCAAAGCCCTCACCAAGACGCCGGTGGGCAACACGCCGGTCCTGGACCCGACAGAGCTCTACCAGCTGGTCCACAAACCCAGGGTGCTCAAGGCTTTGGGCTCCTGGACATCAGCCGTGAAAAACGCCATCGCGGAATCGATCGAAGCGACGGTGAAGCGCCAGGCGGAGCAGCAGCAGAATGTCCTCCGCAACATCTCTGCCATGAAGCTGGAGGCCAGCACGGCGGCTTCGGAAGCGTCGATGGCCACGGCTTCGCTCAACGCCAGCACCAGCAAGGAGAGCATCACCTCAGGCGCGGCGGATCCTGAAGCCATCGTTCTCCATCCACCAGAAGAGGAAGTGGGTGTCTTCGACGCACCCACAAATGACGAGAATCTCAACCAGTCCGTCGACAAGGATGATGATCGCAGCAGCCGCGAGCGGACGCCGGGGAAGCGCGGACACCCGGAGAGATCACCGACGCCGGAGAAGCGTGCACGGACGTCCTCTGAGCGTGACAGCATCCGCCGCAAGGAGGATAAGTCCACCGAACGCCAAAGGCAACGGATCCTGCCGCCTCGCGATGACAGGAGCCACAGCCGCAATGACAAGGACCGCCGGCGGGAAAACTCAGGCCATGGCCGGGACACCCACAGCCGGCGCTCCAATGACCGGGACAGCCGCAATCGCCCAGGACGCTCCAGCTCCAGGAACGCTGCAGCCAAGGTGAACTTGCGGCAGAGCACACGCGAGTCCAGCCAAAACTCGGCTCGCAGCTCCACCCGGCCGTCCTCAACGACGGCAGGTGAGGGCACTGCTCGTCCCAACCAATTGAAGAATCAAAAGAAGAAAGAAAAGAAAAGGGAGAAGGCTCAGCAGAAGGCCCAGCAACGCACAGTTGCCGCCAATCTGCTGAACCCTCAGACCTACCGCCAACAGATCAGCAACAGCTCTGAACCCGCCTCCAGCAGACTGGAGGCCAGAGCGGAACGAGCCGATCGCCAGGCAAGAGGAGAGGAGTACGGCCGTGACGAGCCTACTCAGCCTCAGAACAAGGAAGGGAAACTGCTGAGCCTCATGGAGGACATCGGCGTGCCTTCCTTCCTCAACCCCTCCAAGAGACCAGTGCTGGAACAGCTGAAGGACCCCACGAATGTGAAGTCCACCAAGAACACGGAGTTTGGGAAGAACTGGATGTTCACGCCGACGGAGAAGGAGGAAGAGTGCATCTTCATCTGGGAGTCCTCCTTCCGCTCCGTGGCCTTCAGCAACTCCCACAACTACTACGCGGACTGGATGGGCCTCACCTTCCTCCGCTTCCAAGTCAATGTCAAGCGCATCATCGATGCACGGATGAAGGCCAGTAAACGCCCACGCCGCATCTTCATCATGGGCCCACGCGATTTCCTGTACCTGCGGGACGCAGAGTCGGTGGGCACGCTGGCCGCCGAGCTCATCGATGGCCTCGTGGAGCAGGCGGAGACGTACAGGAACTGCCGCTTCACCATGGTCTGCCCTCCACCGCGGCGGACCAAATCCACCCCCGGTGGTCTATGCAAATGCGCCCGCCACTGCAACGGTCATTGCAACCAAGGCATGACCTATCACAGCAAGTACCTGGAGTTCTACTGCCGCATCAGCCAGCTCACCTACAACCTCGCCAAGGACGAGCTGAACAAGCAGAAGAAGCAGAAAGACGAGGTCAAGCAGCAGCGTGAGGACGGCAAGCTGATGATCACCGACGAGGTGGACCAGCGACAGTGGTGGAACATCCAAGAACCATTCCACTACTTCCTCCGCACCTACCAGTCCTTCCTCTACCTCAGCAGCCAGGCGGACGGCCTCTACCAGACGGACGGCGGGGACCTCACAGACGCTGGCATCATGCTCACCGCCGTACAACTCTTCAACGAGTCCAAACTCCTGGAGATCGGCGGCAAGCGGCGCCTGAAGCTGCTGATGAGCGCTGAGATCGAGCACCGTTTCGAACAGAAGCTACGGGGCTCCATCGCGGCACTGCGAGGACGCTGGGCCCCAGTGCTGGGCACTCACTGGATGAACGATCACCACATCGGCCTCACGGGCTGGATCAAGCGCCAGCGCGCCTACTCCCTGCCCCACAGCTTCACTGCCTTCATGGCTGAGTTGGACCAGAAACGCTACTGGTATCTCTCAGCGGAGATGGAGGAGGCGAAACGGCGTCTGGAGGGCGAGAATGGCCTCATGCTTCCCCGGAGGGAGCCCCAATCGCTCCAGCCGCCCAGAAGCAAGAAGAATCCTGAGCAGACAAAGGCCAAGGCCTCTGCGAAGGAGACAAAAGTGAAGGCTGCTGCTAGCCAGCCTGACCCTGAACCGTATGAGCCTTCCTCTCCAGCGGAACAGCCAGAGGACTGGCCTGCGGTCTCACAAATTCAAGAAGAGGTGGCGGAGAGAACGATGTACCAGGCGTCGTTCGCCGACGCTGGTGAAACTCCTCCAACGCCCTTCTTCACCGATGACACGGATAACGGGGCGTACGGCCAGCCGCCCATCGCCCTCACCAACTACCGCATCACTGTGGCCAAGAAACGGCTACAGGCGGACAAGGCTTTGACCGTGGTGGTGCCTCGTGCTCCGGCACAGCGCCAAGTGGAGGAAGACGGGAAGGTAATGGCGGTGAAGACACTGCAGCGTCAGGTCCAGCCGCCCTCCAGGTCTGACACGCCGGAATCGGTCCAAATCGAAAAGATCCCAGACCGTCCAGCGTCGGACGCAGGCTCCACAGGCTTCTCCTCAGCAGGAGAGTCTGAGCACGAGGAACCGATGCCAACACTGCCCCCACCTCCACCGCCAGCACAGATGGCTACGGATGCACCAACAGCTTTCTCAGCTTCACTGCTGGCTCAGCTGGACGAGGACACCCGGCTGAACCTCATCTTCTTCAGCAAACTCTCAGAGCCTCTGCGAGAAGAATTCCGACAGCTGCAGCAGTCCAAGGAGGCTCAAATGAAGGCCATGGCGGAGCGCGTCGAAACAGACAGGGCTCGCATGCTCCAGGAACTCCAGGCCGACAAAGATCGTCTGGAGGAGCAACACCGCCGCCAAGAAGCCCAGGCCCAAGCCCTCGCCGCAGAGTCCCAGCGCCTCCGCACCCAGTCCGAGGAGCAGGAAGCCAGACAGGACAAGCTTCTGGAGGTGCAACGGCGCCAGAACGAGAACCAGCAGCAGCTCCAACGCAAGCAAGTTCAGCTGGTGGACAAGATGAAGGAGGTCGCCCTGCGGGAGGCCCAGTTGGACCTGACGGGGAAAACTGAACTGGAGACCAACAAGAAGATCATGGAAGCCGCCAAGGCCATGCTGAAAGCGGCAGAGTCGTTTGAGCAGCAATCCATGGCTCACAAACTGGAACGAAAGGCGATGGATCAGGAGATCGAATCTCTCCAAACCAGGAAGGAAGGCTACGAAAGGGCCGCGCCTTACTATCAAAGTCTCAACAGCAATGTCACTGCCAAATTCGCCCAGGACACTGCCCGCTGGAGACAAATGGAAGAAAAGTCCAAGAAGCTCAAGGTGGACAGAGAGCTGGCTGAAACCAAACACCAGGAGTGTCTGCAACAGATGCAACAGGTGAAGCAGGACGCCCTCAAGCTCCAGACACCCATGCCCCAGTGGCGCATCACAGCACAGGCGGCGGAAGCGCAAAGGACTTCGGCCATGACGGCGGTGCCTGCTGCTCCCACCAAGCTCCAAGCAACGGTGAAGGCCACAGCAGTGGCGGCACCGGTGAAACAGAAGATGAAGACTGCGGCACCCAGCGTGGATGCTGCAGCAGCCAAGAAGAAAGCTCAGGCCGAGAAGAAGGCCCAGGCCGAGAAGAAGAAGGCGGCCGAGGCGCTGCAAGCGGAGGCTGCAGCAGCTGAGGCGGCCAAGGAGGAACAGCGCGCCGAGGAACAACGGCGCTTCACCATCGATCTGCTCCAATCCATGACGGGCGGATCTTCAGGTATTCCACCCAAACCCCCTCCTTCCAAACCTGTGGAACGAAAGAAGAGTGGAAGTAGCGGACTTTCCCTTTCAAAACTTCCTCTGCTATTACTTTCATTGTTTCTGCTCATAACTCCGACTTTGAGCTCAATGGAGCTCAAAGGCGGGCATGAGGACACGAATGTGTTGAATGTGAATGAAAACATGACGAGTGTATCTTGGATGAATGCGGGTGTGTGGGTGAACGGCGAGAAACGGGCGCGACCCACGCACCACCCATTTCTCTTTTCATGCCAAGCTAATTGTTGTCTGCGTTCGTTCCAGATACCCTATTTCCATTCCCCTCCGTCAATTGGATTCAGCCCACGTGGCTGAACAATTTGTGGAATATGTGGTGTCACTTTTTGGAACACCAGACACCATTGGTGCTGATGCTGGAAGCGTCTTCACCAGTGAATTCTTCAGGAAAGTTATGGCTATGTTAGGAGGCACTGTACAGACAGCCAGTGCCCGGAACCAACAAGCCAATGGCCGATGTGAAGCGGTGATCAAAAAGTTGATCACCCTCGAACGAACAAAATGGGTCATCACACAAATGATGAAAACCTCTGAGGAATTGGCTCAGTCCACCTGGATTGAGCCTGACCGCTTCATCAATCTGTCCCTTATGGCCTATCGCGCCGCTGGACACAGAAGTCTCGGTGTTTCGCCTTATTTCTGCGTCTTCAAGAAGGACATGCGGATGCCTTCTGAGGCCATTTTGAAATTTGAGCTCTCATACAATGACAAAAATGAGACTCAACGAATGATGGCCGAACGACTCATCAGAGCCGAAGAAATTATGCGCAAAGCCACAGAGCGTGCTATGAATGATGTCACGCTAAAATGGACTGATAAAATGTTCATCCCCCGAGAAATGATCGAAGGGGCGATGGTACGAATGATAAGAGAGGGGAGCCATGTTCACAAAAGTGATCCCTTCCGTTGGATAGGGCCATATCGCGTCATTGCGATGCTCTATCACAAAAATCATGCTCTACTGAGGCATATTTTGATGCCTGATTGGCCTGATTTTGAGGCGAACTTGAAAACGCTCAAGATCACCCATGAAATCATTCCCCTGCCCTGGAACACCTCCGCGGCTGGTGTGGAATGGTGGAAAGATATAGGCGACCCGGCGGCTATTGATCCGGAAGAGCAGACTGAAGAGCGCCGGTCTGACCGCCTCAAGGCCGTGGCGGCGAGAAAGAATGCCGAGTATTACCAATTCTACCGGCACATTCTCCATCGCCAACCTAAAAATGAATGGGACGCAATTGTCCAACGAGCCCAAGAAGCATCGCAGAAATTGCTAGCTGAACGAGCGGCTGAAAAGGCTGCTGGTCCTAGTCAAGAATAAGCGATCGTTTTCATATTAATGATACAAATGTAAAAATGACTGATTGCAATGTGATGAAGAAGATTGGATGTGCAAGTACGGGTGTAACTGCGTGTGCGGCGTCAGTGCGACCACTTCTTCCGCCTTCGCCCTTCCCCACCCCCCATTCCCCACATCCTTCGTCTCCATCTTTTTCACATTTTATGCGGTACAAGCTTCGAGTACTATAATTATATGCACCTGGTATTATGGAGGGTTAACTTCAAATTCCCCCATATATTTCTTGCATATGCGAAACAATATTGCAATTTCCATTTTGCCACAAACTTTGTTGTAAATCGGCCCAATCGAAAGCCCCCGATTCTAGCTAGCTGAGTAAATTTGGTCCAAATGTTACATTTTAACGCCAGAAATGATGCTAAGGCACATGTTTTTGATGAATTTTATATGTATAGGCTGTTCTGTTGACTTTTGCCTGAATTGAGTCACATTTTTAGGCTCTTTTTCCCATTGTTTATGATTGCATTTCTATGCCTCTCAAAGGAGGGCAGGGATATACGCTGTAACACAGGCAAAAATGCTAAACAATGTCCAAAACAGCCAATTTTTGTGCAATTTGTACCATTTTGATGGTTTCTGTACCCAAATTTTTTGTTTTTGGGTCATTTTGATGATTTTTGAGCCCAATTTTTTGTGTTTTTGGGCTATTTTCTTGTTGTTTGTATGCATTTTATGCTTTCAAAGGAGGGCATGTCTGCAGGGCTGACGCATGAGGCAAAAATGCCAAACAACGTGCAAAATAGCGTCTGTTCTCCTTCCCCTGCATTGCTCCTCAGTATGAGCTGACTGCAAGTTTTGTGGCTAGTCTCTACTCCATGATGCCAATCTGTACTTGGTTCATGTGTTGACGATCAAAAATCTAATTTTTGGATCTTCTACAAGAGATGCCTTTGGGCACTTAACACTCCATAATTCATGATTCGTGCTCCATGGGACAAGGCCACCACCGGAGCAACGGACAAGAAACCCCCCGACGGCAAAAGGTACCATCGGCAAAAAGCCGAAATAGAGCTCTTGTCTCCTGAAAAAATCGATTGCCCCGAGTGTAAAGCCAAAGAAATTGCCCTATTACTAGTGAAATCTGCTGTGTCACCTGCATTTTGTTTGAACGCGCATGAAAAGAGCCCTGGAACTGCGCGCGAAAACAAAATGCAAATGCCCCACAAGCAGATTTCACTAGTAATAGGGCAATTACTTTGGCTTTAAACTCGGGGCAATCGATTTTTTCAGGAGAAAAGAGCTCTATTTCGGCTTGCCGATGGTACCAGTTATTATATCAGGTTACATACAGCTACGAAAGGAATAAAAGTTCTACCGCCCTATCTCACTATTGCCTGCCCTGTCTAAGTAGTGCCTAGATAGTCTACTCGCCAGACATCTCAGATCAGAGCTGGGATTAAATCGCATCTTTCCTACTAACCTTCATGCCTTTCGGACAAAACGCTCTACCACCTCAAACTTACTGTCCTTCTGGCACTATGCAGCATAGGAGCTAAGCTGTGGGAATGCAATGGATGTTGTGTATGTCGATTTTTCCAAAGCAGCAGAAGCTTCTTCACGCCTGCCATTCACTCGGCTTCAAGCCACCTCTCTGCCGGCTGCTGGAGAACTTCATCTGCAATCGTTCCTTCAGTTTTCGGGTTGGGCAGGCGGTTGGCCCTCCAGTCTCCGTCTCGTTCTCCATCGTTCATGGAGGTTCATCCAGCACACTCCTCTTCAATGTTTAACTGCTTTCCCTATCCTGGCTCATCACCCAAACTGCTGGTGTCTCAGCATGCTTCTATACTGATGACCTTCGCCTTGCAGCACCGGCTGCCACGGGGACAGCAGCGTCTCCCCTGCAATCCGCCCTCTTTCTGATAACCTCAACGAGTAGTTCTGATAACATTGCGCCTTTTTTCTGCCCTTTTGCACTCTGATGAACTTTGGCTGTTTTTTGCTATTTTTGCCGGGATTAGTGAAGCCAAACTTTCGCTTGAAATCGCGGTAGAAACAGTTACAAAAAGCTTTTAAAGTGGAAGTAATTGAATGTGTATTGTATATGCATCAAAGTAGATAGCTAAAGTGAGGCAGCAAAAATGATCACTAGGCGGTTCGATAAAAGCTGTGCGCCTTCAACTCTTGGAGGTTGGGACGGTGGTGAGGGTTGGGCTGAAGGCAGGCATTGACGATTTGGATGGCTGGAAGGCCAGGCCTCAGTTGGCTGGCGCTGGAAAGCAGAGGAGAGTGCAGAGATGAACCTCGCTTGCTGGGCAGCGGTGGAGTGCCGGGAGGGCGGGCCGCAACGCCAGTTCCCGCCTGCGTCCATCGCGCCACTCCCGTCTTTGCTCCGAATGCGTCCACCGCCCCCGTCATCCTGCCAACCCTTCAGCCTCACCTCACCCCACTTCACATCCCATATTCTACTTTACTTCCTCAACTAGACAATTGGACTGCTCAAAGGAACCCCCAGTCCATCTGGCTCACTATATAGGAAAGGAGAATACAAGGCCATTTTAATCAAGTTTAGCCTCAAGAGTTTGCTTAACTTAGGGCGTCAAATTTAGTGCTTCACAACTTGTTAAAAGAGAACTACACCACAATCACAACCATTCAGTGGGAATAGTTGTGAAAGATAAAAAATTAAAAACTTTTTAGACCCCAAATCTCTGCATCTAAATAATATTGGAAGCTGAAAAATCAGATTGAGAGCTTACAAATGTGACAGTATCATTCCCAGGGCATAGACGTCAGCCTTTTCACCGTCCACATCCGGCTGGCCCTTCAGCCAAGCTACAAAGCAGTAAGCCTTAAAAGTGTTGACGCCAAGCTTTGGCCAATCCTACAATGGGCCTCCACGGGGCGGTAAATGTCCGTTCCGTCCATGCGGTTGGATTTGCGTGCTCGGTGAACCCCGAAGTCGCATATCTGAAACAGGCCTGACCCCAAAAAAGTAGAGGCAGAGAGAAATCCCTGTCCTGCCTTGAAGAGGGGCCTCTGCTTGCTGTGGGCTGGCGGGCGAAACCACAGGACGTTCTGCGGCTTCAGATCCCGATGGGACAAGCCGAGACGCCGCAGGGCCTCCAAAACTGGCAGAATCTGGCGCAGCAGACGAGCCGTCTCTGAAAGCCTCTCTGGCCATCCATCCGCTTTGAACAAGCATCCTCTACCGGCTTCAGTGAGGCGGGCGCCGGCGGCTGGCGACAAGGCCGCCAGGTAGTTCAGCAGGCTGCCGTCCGCCCTGTCAAGGAGCACTGGCCTCCCAGCGCACAGGGCAGGGAGAGGAGGGTGGGAGAACTTTTGCAGGACGAGGAGGAGGCTGAGGCCGGCCTTGCGGCGGCTGAGGAAGAGGCGGTGCAGGACCACTTTCCCGCTCACTCCGCCCAGGAGGACGTGCCCTTCGGCATCCCTCCACACGTCTGGGTCCGCTGCGTCCACGCTCTGCAAGGCCCCACTCTCCTCTCGGCCAGGCTGGCTGCTGGTCTGGTAGGGAGGGAGGGAGCCTTGATGACTATTGCTGTTCCGTTGGCCAGGCGTCCGCTGACGATGTAGAAGGTGGGGTCCAGGTCCTGGGGCTGGGCGCCGGCGATGGGCCAGGGGCGGGGCAGGGAGATGGCGGCCTGCCCTGGGGCATCCGCCTGCACCAGCAGAGCCAGCGCCGCGGAGGACTCCAGGACCGCCAAATCCTCCAGTCTCGGAGCCCTGCACACACATTCCCTTCTATCTCCATCTATATGGCCCCCTTGCTTCCTCACAAACCTCTGACTCAGGTCCAGCTTGTATGTGGCCAGTTCGGTGTTGACGCCGCCTTTCTTCATAATTTCCTCCACCTGTCAAAAAGGCCTCAGCTGGCGGCAGCAGAAAGGTGGGCAGGGAAAGGTGGGACTTTGCTGGCGTGGAGGCGGCGGGCGGCGTTCTTGTGTGCCAGTAGATAGAGGCCGTCGGAGTCGCGGAAGAGCCAGGCGCGGGATTTGGGGCTGTAGCCGTTGTCCACCAGGAGGATGGCGCTTGACAGCTGGTAGACGTCGTCGGGCTTCAGGGGCCAGCAGTGGCCGCAGCCTCAAGCTTTCCCAGGTGCACAGAAGCTCGAATGGCAGCTGGAAGGAGGGAGGGGAGACCTTCACGAGTAGGAGTCCAGGCCATGTGCGGCGTGAATTGGTTCGCTACTCCGACTACTCCGCTCATCTCCAGGCAAGCTGAGGCTGGAATCCCGGTGATGAGTCGCCGACGCTGAGTGACGGCGCTCCCGCAAGCCTGGAGTATGCAAGTAGGGGGGTGTGGGGAGTGTAGGTGGGTGGATCTGTGCCTGGCAGAGTGGGAGAGGCGCCGGGAGGGAGCTGGGCAGCGGTATGGCCTGGTAGCTCCGCAATGCGTGGCCCAGATAGCGGGAGTTGGCGTCCAGCACCAGCTCCAGCACAGCCCGCCGCTCCTCTACTCCGTCACCGCCGCCCACGTCTCTGCAAATCGCCCAGCAGCTGCCTCCCTCCCTCAGAGGGCGGATGGAGGGAGGAACTGAGCGCAGGCTGGATTGACGCAGAGGGCGCCGGCGGGAGAGCGGAGGCGCCACTGGAGCTGCTGGCGGAACTGGGCTGCGCTGAGCTCTCTGGGCGCGCGGATGGCGGGTCGCAGGCGGAGGGCAGCCAGGAAGGCGCTCTGGATGCTCTCTGAGAAGTCCGCGGCGAGGCGGCCTCCGGCCAAGCTCAGAAGGCCTGCACCCGGCGCCGGCCCGCTGCCCAACGGCCTGCAAAAGGGCCTCTTTTAGGCCAGGCACTGAGGGGGGGGGCAGAAGGAGGGAGGGGAGGGACGGCAACTGATAGGCCTGGGTGAGGCTTTGGCGAGCGGCATTGAAGGAGGCGGGTGAGGGGGGTGGATGCTGGAGGTAGGGGAGGAAGGCGTAGATGAGTCGGGCGTTGACAATGGCCTGCCACTCCTGCGCGCTCCCAACCTGCCCTTGCTGCAACCAAGTTGTTCTGGAATCATCCAGTTTCTGTTTTGGGCACTAAATTTGTTTTTGAGGATGCCCTGATTGATTTCGCAGACAAAGTATAGCCGTTTTGGGAACCTTTTATCATTCATGTTTCGTGCTCTAATATAATAAACGTTTTCTCTGCGTTTCTACCTATTTTGGGGATCGCGCTTTAGCTTTAGGTTGATTTTGAAAAATAAAATGACATTCAAAAACGTAGAAATTCAAAAACGTCAAAAACGTAGAACCTGAAACTGCAAATCAGGTTTAGACTTTTTTATGTTAATTTCTTTTATGCTTAACTTTGAAGTTGAATGACTATGACAATGTAAAAGGAGTCTAATGCTCTGATTCTTTTTGCATTGAATATTGAAAAAGGGTGTTGTCAATTTAACCAAATCTCCCATTTTTGATTCCTGTTGCTGCCAACCATACATTCCAATATTTGACCCCCCGCAGAGATAAGTTGAGAAGAGTTGCGAATGAGATAAGGATCTAGTGTGCACAGCATGATCGCAGTTTGCTCAACCCCCCGCTGAGCAGCTCTGCCAATAAAAGAGGAATGGGATGCCCAGTGAATCAGAAGCGAAAAAAAGTTGGACGAGAAGAGCCCACGCGAGGATGCCCATCACCAACGACCCTGGCCCCAGTGCGACGGGGCCTTTTGAGATTGGCCGGCACTGGGGAACATGTGGCGTTCGGTGTCAAGAGCAACCAACTCCAGCTTCTGCCCCACATCTCCCAGTGATGGGCTTAGGTCAGCCACCTTGCGCAGTAGGAAGCGGGGTGGGTCTAGCTTAGGATGGGATGGGATGGGTCTCATAATTAGTGTGCTTATGTAAGGGACTAGGCATATATATATCGGCTCGCACCAGCTCGTAGCTCCAGTCCCAGGGCTCGTAGCACATCATCGCCGCCGAGCGGTCTTCCGCTCATCGGGTGGAAGAGGGTCGGCGGTTGCCATGATGGTCCCTTTGCAAAGTGGGGGGAACTCAAAATTGCTGAAGCTTACACTTTCAAGGGGCTTCGATTGGGGGTGCAAAGGGATGGTGTGGCCTATCCCCCAATGTCCCAGCAATTGCACTACTTCTATGAGACCTGTCTATCTTATGCCTTCATTTAAGCGGGAGGGAGTTGACTAGTTTGAGTATGATTTTGTTTGCATATGCTAACGGGGTCTGGAGCGCTTGGTGCCAGCTGCACAAGAGAAGGAGACGGCCATCATTCATCATCCTTTTCTGCCAAATTTTATTTCCAATTTTTATGGTGTGTCAGTAAAATGGGGCGGGGGTCGGCAAGGTCGTCGAAAAAGGCGTGTAAAGGTGTACAAACTTGTGTAAAGGCTCAGGTCGTCCAAACTTGTGTAAAGGCTCAGGTCGTCCAAACTTGTGTAAAGGCTCAGGTCGTCCAAACTTGTGTAAAGGCTCAGGTCGTCCAAACTTGTGTAAAGGCTCAGGTCGTCCAAACTTGTGTAAAGGCTCAGGTCGTCCAAACTTGTGTAAAGGCTCAGGTCGTCCAAACTTGTGTAAAGGCTCAGGTCGTCCAAACTTGTGTAAAGGCTCAGGTCGTCCAAACTTGTGTAAAGGCTCAGGTCGTCCAAACTTGTGTAAAGGCTCAGGTCGTCCAAACTTGTGTAAAGGCTCAGGTCGTCCAAACTTGTGTAAAGGCTCAGGTCGTCCAAACTTGTGTAAAGGCTCAGGTCGTCCAAACTTGTGTAAAGGCTCAGGTCGTCCAAACTTGTGTAAAGGCTCAGGTCGTCCAAACTTGTGTAAAGGCTCAGGTCGTCCAAACTTGTGTAAAGGCTCAGGTCGTCCAAACTTGTGTAAAGGCTCAGGTCGTCCAAACTTGTGTAAAGGCTCAGGTCGTCCAAACTTGTGTAAAGGCTCAGGTCGTCCAAACTTGTGTAAAGGCTCAGGTCGTCCAAACTTGTGTAAAGGCTCAGGTCGTCCAAACTTGTGTAAAGGCTCAGGTCGTCCAAACTTGTGTAAAGGCTAAGGTTGTCCAATTTGTAGAGGTCCTGGCTATTCCTTCCATCCTAACATTCATCCTATCACATTAATTTTGTAGACATCACCCAGGCTGTGCAAAATTCAATGTTAAATTAACAAAAAGTCGATGCTGCTGGTCGACGTCATGGAGGTGACGGAGAGCCCGACGCAGGGGCTCCTCGAAGATGACCTGAAAGGCAGCGTATGTGGCGAAAGGAGGCTGGGATAGGTTTGACTGGGAGGGACCGTGAGAAGGGCAGGAGCGAGAGGGTCGTCGTCTGCTTGGTTCTGGCCGAACTGGGGCAAGTGGAAGGTGGCGTCCTGTTGCCAGGCTCGGTAGACGGCCTGGGGGCTGAGGGCGGCCGGAGGATTGGCATCCATGCTACGCAGCATCTCCTCCTCCTGCGCCGCCTCCGAGAGCAGCGAGACCACTGCAACTCACAGCATCCCTCCTGGACCTATTGCGGGGCCTGTTGATGCTAGAGAAGCCTACTGAAGTCGGGAAGGGAAGCGGCCATGGATCTGTCCCGCAGAATGGCATAGGTGGTGGCGGCGGCATCGGCAGCAATGGAACTGCCCAGATTCTGGGCCAGGCCTTGGCGGTCCTTAGGGGTTGTTGGACTGGGCAAAAGTGGACTGGAGGGAGGGGAGATGAGGAGGAGCAGAGAACCTCCATGCGGAAGTTCCCAGTGAGCGCCACAATAGAGTCCTTGTGCTGCTGACTGAGGGATGCCTGGAGGCTGTCTCGGATCTCCGGCTGCAAGCCAGCCACATTGTAGGAGGCCAAGCAGGAGTAATGAAGCAGAAAGAGACCTCTATGTTGGCACAGGTGGCGAGGGCAAGGTCGGCGATGCGCTTCGTGCTCTGCTTCGTGACGCGGGCAGTGCTGGAGGGCACTGGGCCAGCAAGAATGGCCTGCCGGCTGTGAGAGGCTTCAATTACACCTTACGCTTTACTGCCATTTGGGAGGTCAGGAAAATCAGCTCACTAAGCTCACTAGCATTTTATAAAAAGCATGAAAAAGCTAAATTTTATAGGTGGTTTCAGCTATTTTCAATGCTTCTTAAAACCGGTGAATTTCAGAACAATTTATTTTGCAACTATACGAGCTGAAAGGTTGCCTCGAATATGATGCAGATAGCTGCTTGCTGTCGCGTCTATGGTATTTATATTGTTTCTGTGAACAGTTTTGGTGCGTATCCATTGCTTGACATGTGAGTTCACTTCCAGGTAGATTGATTGTATCCCTATCCATTGCCATAGCTGAGGAGGTTTTTCTGAAAAAGGTGAGCGAACCCAGTGGAGCCAAGGGCGTTCCGGACGCGTCGCGCTTTCTATCTGAAGACCAGTCTAATGAGCAAGGGGGGCAAGAGCAAGTGTGCGGAACTGGGGAAGACGGGCAAGTTGACTTCCAGGTAGATTGAGGAAGTCGGGTCTGCCGCGGCCGGGACACTGACGAAGGCAGAGGCTGGAACAGTGATGTGCGGACAAAGTGGGCGGGCTGTGTGAGGCTGGTGGATGGGAACGCAGTGGGTTCGGCGGACGCGGTGGGGGAGGCGGAGGAGGAAGCGGCGGTGGCTGCGGGATCGCCGGCCCCATTCCCGGCAGACTCCACACCACGCCCACCATCCTGTTCCCAGCCTTCCACTGCCCCACCTCCAAGTCAGTGACACAGTTTACGGCCTCAGTTCCCACTTCTAGACACTCATACACGTCTGCCTTTTATACTGCTGGAACAATGTAAATATCTGTCTATCTGAATTAGGATATCAACACATCCTGAACATGGATATGAAAACCTGAGCCTGTAGGGACTGGATGAGAGCCAGAGGACCAACTGTGCTTTGGACGTTGACCTGGAAGTCAATGACGACCAGACCTTGCGTCAATGGGGCGATTGAGTTCCTGTCCACTGTCTGCACCTGCTGGCACTGCAATGCCCATTTACTTGCTACACTTCCTTTTTCACTTAAATGCCCTTAACTTACATATAAATTTTTATCTTTCTTAGGTGCTCCCTCTGTTGAGAAACAGCCTTCGAAGTAAAACAATCTATTTCTTTTTCCCATGATTTCATAGCGTTCTCTAGCTGGACCGGCTCTTAGGCCTTAACCCTAGGAAAGGGGGAAAGTGTGGTGTATTCCGAAAGCTGTTTCTCGACAGAGGGAGCACGTAGAGAGACAAAAATTTATATGTAAGTTAAGTGCATTTGGTGGGGCTAAGAAATCAAGCATCAAAATCAGCTGAAAAAAAATTTCACTGTCAATGAGCATCGCTTTTTGAGTGACCTTACAAAAACGACGGTTTCTCTGATTTTACTAAATGAATTAAGCCGCAAATTTTTTTGCGAATCAATGAGTGTTGGACCTACTTCCATACCAAATTTCAACTTTCTAGCTTATTGTGGGCTGGAGAAATAAAATTTTAAATTTCGTCAAAAATAGGAGGCCGCACCCGGTATGTACAAGATCTCTTGTAAAAGGGCCATTTTCAGCGCATCATAGAATGTGTAAAATAGCCAGATAAAAATTTTGAAACTCATTATTGGCATCAAAAATTAGGGCGAAACAAAAACTGGCAAAAATGGACATTTTGGAGGTTTTGGAGGTTTTTTTGAAATTATAACCCTATGCGTAAAATTTTTTTAATTAATTTGAACTAATTTTTATCATCTTTTCATCATCTTAAAGTTTACCTTTTTGATGTGAATCCACACGCTGTTCTTGAATTGAAGGTTCACGTTGCGCTGGTGTAGTGGATGCTGGGCATTGGGCACACGGCGGCAATGGACAGTTATGTATCCTCAATTGGCGACTGTTATGAATCTTCTTTTGCAAATATCATTGTGCTACTGTTTTTAATTCAAGTCTTAATTTTCTCTATTTTCCAATCCTCTTCTTCTACCTATTCCCCGCCCCCTTTCAAGCCATTTTGAGGAGTGGGGATTTGATACCGGGTGGAATGAGAGGCGGATTGGCAGGGCCGGCTGCTTGGCCGCCTCCGGCGCCTCGTCCGCGCCCACGCCCTCTACCGCCCCGGCCCCGGCCGCCGCCACCAGCACCACCACCACCACCATCAGCCCCTCCTCCCTGTACTTGGCCCGCTCCACCAGCACCACCTCAACTCTCAACTTACCCCAGCCAGTATGGGAGGGGGCGACAGACAGAAGTGGGGGACGTAAGGGCAGGAAGTGGAGAGAGAAGGGCAGGAAGTGGACAGAGAAGGGCAGGAAGTGGACAGAGAAGGGCAGGAAGTGGACCTTGCTGAGCGCCTTGGCCTTGTCCGCCTCCTCCGCGGCCGCGGCCGCGCCCACGGCCTCGCCCTCCAGCCTCGCGCAGCCCTTTCTTCCCTGCCTCTTCCAGCCCTTTCTTCTCTGCCTCTTGCAGCCCTTTCTTCTCTGCTTCTACCTCCTCGCTCCGCCCTGTCCCATCCTTTCAAGCTGGGCCCAGCCATTCCTGCCACCTAAAGCGTCGCTTACGGAGGGATAGGCAGCTGCAGGGACAGGCGTAGTTCCAATTCTTCACCTTGAGCGGCTTCCCCGTGTACGGTTTCACTGGGCATTTCCACTACAACCCTTCCCTCATCTCATGCCCCACCTCCCATAGCTAGGTGAATAGGTGGCGGATATGCTCTGTAGGTCTATGAGCCGAGCGAGAATGAGAGAAATGAGTTGGATAGGGACCTTGGGAAATCCGGCAGCGGCCAGACTGACATGCGTCAAGGCGAGAGCTTGGCAGAGGCGCTTGGAGGAGAGGAGGGCGATGTAGGCTCCCTTCCGCGTCTTTCGCACGGCCACCGCCGTCTCCAACTCCAGCGCCACCACCATCGCCAACCACTCTGCCATAGCTCTGCCCCGTTAGCAGTCGGAGGAAGAAGGGAGGGGGGAGAAAGAGGGCTGCAGACGAGTGCCGACGCCTCGGGGAACTTTGCGTAGGTGCAGGCAGGCTGGAAGCTGGGCGGTGCTGGCGCAGTCCTCCCGAAGCACTCCTGGCTCCTGCAGCGACCAGGGAAGTAAGGAATTGTCACAGAGGCTGCAAAGGGGCCGTCAGAGCTAGCCTCCACAAGGTGACGAAGGTGCGCTCGCTCTCCTTCCCCGGGCCCCTGCATACAGCTTCTCTCAGACTCGCCCCCTCCTGGCTCAAATCAGGTATGGCAACCTTGATGAGGGGTAGGAGGTGGCGGAGCTCGGCCAGCGATGGCATCGGCTTTGGGTAGTGTTAATAAAAGGTGTGTGTAAATTAAAAAAGGTGAATATCATTTTTCATCTATGTGGGCTACTGTCATGCCTCTAACATAACGCACCTTTCGAATTTCAGCCATACCTTTAATTAACACATGTAAAGGGCATATTGCTAAAAAAAAGTAGCAAAACAGCGGCAATTCATCATACAAGCTCTTTTGACAGAGGGTGCGCCCGATTTAGGAAAGGTGCGCATTGTTTCTAGACTAATACGGACCTCCTTTTTCCGAATCTACATCGCACCTTTCCTAATTCGGATGCACCTTTCCTCTTTTGGCCTCGGATAGGCCACTATACCCCTCTTGGGCCTATAATAAGGGTTCTGCTTCGTTCTACCACCTATTTCGATGAAGGCGCGCCCGATTTAGGAAAGGTGCGCATTGTTTCTAGACTAAAACGGACCTCCTATTTCCGAATCTGCATCGCACCTTTCCTAATTCGGACGCACCTTTCCTCTTTTGTCCTCGGATAGGCCACTATACCCCTTTTGGGCCTATAATAAGGGTTCTGCATCTTTCTACCACCTATTTCGATGAAGGTGCGCCCGATTTAGGAAAGGTGGGCATTGTTTCTAGACCAATACGGACCTCTTTTTTCCGAATCTGCATCGCACCTTTCCTAATTCGGACGCACCTTTCCTCTTTTGTCCTCGGATAGGCCACTATACCATGTTTGGGCCTATAATAAGGGTTCTGCATCTTTCTACCACCTATTTCGATGAAGGTGCGCCCGATTTAAAAAAGGTGCGCATTGTTTCTAGGCTAATACGGACCTCCTTTTCCCGAATCTGCATCGCACCTTTCCTAATTCGGACGCACCTTTCCTCTTTTGGCCTCGGATAGGCCACTAAACCCTAGAAACAATGCGCACCTTTCCTAAATCAGGCGCACTTTTATCGAAATAGGTGGTAGAAAGATGCAGAACCCTTATTATAGGACCAAATGGGGTATAGTGGCCTATCCGAGGCCAAAAGAGGAAAGGTGCGTCCGAATAAGGAAAGGTGCGATGCAGATTCGGAAAAAGGAGGTCCGTATTAGTCTAGAAACAATGCGCACCTTTCCTAAATCGGGCGCGCCTTCATCGAAATAGGTGGTAGAACGAAGCAGAACCCTTATTATAGGCCCAAGAGGGGTATAGTGGCCTATCCGAGGCAAAAAGAGGAAAGGTGCATCCGAATTAGGAAAGGTGCGATGCAGATTCGGAAAAAGGAGGTCCGTATTAGTCTAGAAACAATGCGCACCTTTCCTAAATCGGGCGCGCCTTCATCGAAATAGGTGGTAGAACGAAGCAGAACCCTTATTATAGGCCCAAGAGGGGTATAGTGGCCTATCCGAGGCCAAAAGAGGAAAGGTGCATCCGAATTAGGAAAGGTGCGATGTAGATTCGGAAAAAGGAGGTCCGTATTAGTCTAGAAACAATGCGCACCTTTCCTAAATCGGGCGCACCTTCATCGAAATAGGTGGTAGAAAGATGCAGAACCCTTATTATAGGCCCAAAAGGGGTATAGTGGCCTATCCGAGGCCAAAAGAGGAAAGGTGCGTCCGAATTAGGAAAGATGCGATGCAGATTCGGAAAAAGGAGGTCCGTATTAGTCTAGAAACAATGCGCACCTTTCCTAAATCGGGCGCACCCTCTGTCAAAAGAGCTTGTATGATGAATTGTCACTGTTTTGCTACTTTTTTTTAGCAATATGCCCTTTACATGTGTTAATTAAAGGTATGGCTGAAATTCGAAAGGTGCGTTATGTTGAGAGCTGCATTTTCTGCTCATTTATTGCAGTTAAATTGCAAAAATAACCCGTACCTTTTGAAAAAAAACATACCTTTTTTTAGCTATAAACACAGTAATTTGTTAAAAAAAGGTATGCGTGATTTAGAAAAGGTGTGCATTCATTTCCATCTTAAAAAGGCTTTAATATAATGAAAATGAACTGCACCTTCAAAAAAAGCCACACACCTTTTATTAACCATACCCATCGGCTTTTCCAGCAGCTCCTCAATATCTTTCAAGCTCAAACTGCAACAGCTGCAACAGTGCCACGCCTTTCTCACCCTTTCACCGGCGGCCTCCGAAATGCGCCTTCGCTTGCATTCCCCTGGCTCCATCTGCAAACGCCCCCTGCTCTGCTCTCATTCGAAATAGAAACTTTCCACTTTAAATCTGGATAGTTTTGGAAGTGTGCCAAAAGTTGGGAGAATAACCAGCGCGCCCTGGTGAGGCTCCGGGGGGACTGCGGAGGCTGGCCAGGCCTTGAGCTGAAGCAGCGGATGGGCGAAGCAGCAGTGTTGTCTTCCGCAGCAGCTGCCAGCACTGCAGGCCGGAGGCTGGAAGAGGCTCGCTCTCCTTTGGGGATGCAATGAGCAGAGCAGAACCTGGGCCGGCTCCTCGCAGTGCCAGTACTGACAGTGGAGCAGACGGCAGGCGGAGCCACGTCGGCAGTTCCTGTGCTCCCCACTGCAGGAGGCCGCAGTCGCCGGACACGGAGACTTCGCTGACCTACAGACCAACCCACACACCTCCTGCTCGTCTCAGGCCAGGACTGGACTGCTGAATGAAGGCTGCCAACCGAGACAGAGGACAGAGCCGACTAGGGTGGTAGCAGTGGCAGTTGTCCAGGACGCAGTTGGCGCCATGTTGGCAGGTGATGCGTGGACAGAGTTGCGCCGCATGCTCCGCCTGCCAACAGCGGAGGGAGGGACTGGAGCGAAGCAGAAAAGGAGGGGCCAACGGCTGCCGCGAATCCCAGTGGGTCCGAGTCCGCAGAGGAGTCTGCTGAGGTGATGCTGTCGGTGGAGCTCCGGCTAGCCATCACGTCCGGCCCACTTCAGGCCTCTCTGAAAGCCAGCGAGACTGAAAGACAGTGAAGGGAGAAGAGGGGCGAACGGAGGCTAAGAATCTGACTGGCTCTTTTGGCAAGTTTGGCGAGTGCAAATACGGGCATGGGATGGCCAGAGCTTCGATCTCGATTGACTTGACTGGCTTTTCTTTCTACCAACACACCGCCCTGTGAAACAAGCAAGCAGTGGGGTAAGAGGGGAAAGAAGTGGAAAGGAGGTGCAAAACGGATCAGGGTTTCAGGTAAGCAAGAGGCAGAAAACGCATTGCTGTCCCCACGGTTCTGCTTGCATTCCTTTCGCCCGCCAGCCCACAGCATGACCAGGTCGCCTCTCTGTCTTCTGCATGCCATGGCTCTGCCTTCCCTGTTTCCTTCTCCTTCCCGCCCTCGCCAGGGCGTCCCCAGTCGTCTCCAGCCCCGTCCGCCTTCCCTCCTGGCCCTGCCCCTCCTGCCCCCTCCTCCCCGTCGTCCTGTGGCCCCCAGGCGTCGCCCCTGCCCCCTGCCTGCTGGTCTTCGTGCTCCAGCCCCCTGTCCGTCAGCCCGCCACCCTCTCCCTGTTCAAACATAGTCCATAAAATCAAGAAATCAGAGGCATGTTTCACCCCCCTGTTGCAGTGCTTTGTTTGTCATTGCTTTATTTCCGGCATCGCCGAGGAAAACCAAAACAGAAAAAACAAGGCCAGGCCGAAGGGCCACTCAAAGTTCTACCACTCAGGGTGGTAGAGTCCCAACTAGTGGCACTGGCTGGACATTTTTTGACTTTGCAACTTCATAGCTCCTCCAATTTTTAACTTTTTCTGTCACACTTTTTTTTCAATTGAAGATAAAACAATTCTGCTTAAAATGCAGTTGTTAGTTTTCGAACTTTTAAATAAAATTTTCAAAAATCATTGGCTTGACTGATGCCAATTTTTTGGTTTTTGGCCTACCTAGGAGCCTGATGTCTTTAGGATGAATTAAGGGATTCTTCAAAGGACGGTTGAGGTAAGGGATAGCATGATCCTAGGCACTGTGAGTATGTGCGAGAGAATATGCTCTTGCATATTTCCTCCTTGAGAATGCTCTTGTGTATTTCTTGAGTTCTTTGATCCTTATAATGGCCCAAAAGGGCTTAAAGCAGAGTTACTCAGCTCATATTATAATATTTTTTTAAATATCTGGATTGGTTTATATATCTTGAAACTTTTTTACTGAAAGGTTATATTGTTAGCAAGATTTATAGGGGTTTAACTTGACCCATAACTTTTAACCAAAGGTGGCCGCGCGTAGCGCGGCCACTGACCTATATTACTAGTATATATATCTGGTACCATCGGCAGGCCAAATGTGGTCTCTTTTCTCCAAAATTTTGAATTGCCTCGAGTAAAAAGTCAAGGAAGTACAATTTCTACTAGTGGAATCTGCTGCTTGGACAGTTGCATTTTGTTTTTGGTGCGCAGTTCAGTGTCTCTTTCCATGCGCGCCCAAAACAAAATGCAGATGACGCAGCAGATTCCACTAGCAGAAATTGTATTTCCTTGACTTTTTACTCGAGGCAATTCAAAATTTTGGAGAAAAGAGACCACATTTGGCCTGCCGATGGTACCAGATATTTCTTCCACTTTTAACATATTATATAACGTATAAATACAAATTTTATATTTTTGGTTATTTTTTAGTAACGATTTTATTGGATAAATGAATAAAAAATAAACAAAACTTATTTAAATAAACTTTTTTTAATAAAAAAAACAAAAAGAAAACATTTGAAAGAAAAATGCAAATATATTGGCCAATTAAAATTTTTTTGGGAATTTCTCTTGGGTTACCAAATTTTTGGGGATTTTTTTGGTTCTTGGGTTCTTGGCAATCGATATTTGGGAGAAAAGAGCTTTTATTTAGGCCTGCCGAGGGTACCAATAATTTTCTCCACTTGAAATACGCAAAAATTAAAGTGAATCCATGAGAAGGATTTGAACCTCCAAGATTCATTCAGCAGTCCAATCGCTTGCACCACTACACCACTGGTGCATATGACTTCTTAGTGTAACTGAAAAGCTAAATACATGAGGCCTAGGGACCCGGGGAAGGGGGTTGGGGGGGGGGGGGAATGAATACCTACTATCGTCCATCGAATAGATGTGGAGAAGAAGAGCTGATGTGGCTGCTTTTGAGTCCAGCCTATTCCGCAACCCCCGCTGCCGCAGCCTAGGTATTTACCGCCTCTTCTCAGCTAAGTCTGGGAAGAAGGGCAGTCAAATCCCGCCACTCTGCCACCCCCCTGGCTCCTCCCAGCTCCTCCTCTCTGATGCAGAAAAGGCTGCTGCCTTCAGTGCCCTTTTTGCCTCTTCATTCCTAGCTGATGATGGCGAGCTCCCTCCCTGCTTCCCATGTGCCCACCCACCTCCTCCTCGCGCACTGCAACCCGCTTCTCATCCCCCTTCGAGGGGCACACCCCTCGCTGCTCTCCACTCCCAGCCACTCCCCACTTGCCCACCAGAGCCCTCCGCCAAAATTCCCCCCATGTGCATAGGCGCTTTTTCTGTCCGCCGAGCATGTGAGGGCATGCAGCCTAAGCGATCTAAGGGCCCTGATGGTCTCACTCCGGCACTTGTAAAGAAGTGTGCGGACAGCCTGGCCATCCCAATAAGCCTCCTGCTAGAAATCTGCCTCTCCAGCCGATGCTTCCCCTCCCAATGGAAGGAGAGCACTGTTGTCCCCATCTTCAAGAAGAAGGGCTCTCCCTCAGCTGCTTCCTCCTACCGCCCCATCACCCTCCTCCCAGCCCTCTCAAAAATTTTGGATCGTTTGCTAGCTCGCCACTTACGCATCCATCTAGAACGCAGCCTAATTTTCCCCTCTAACATGCATGGATTCAGGACTAACAGATCAACCGCAACAAACCTTCTTTCTTTTCAGGCCTACCTAGCAAGCTCACTTCACTTAGGCCATGGTGTGGACATTATTTTCATTGACTTCTCAAAGGCCTTTGATCGAGTAAGCCACCCAAAGCTCCTCCACATTTGCAGAAGCCTAGGCTTTGGGGAGGAGATCTGTTTCTGGCTAGAGGCATTCATGTGGGGGCGGGGCTTTAAGGTGAGAGTAGGAAAGGTGAGCTCTGCTAGGCAGCCAGTCACCTCCTCTATCATACAGGGAGGTGCAGCCAGTCCTATCCTCTTCAATGTTTACCTTCTGCCCTTAGCCTGGAGGCTGAATCAAATCCCTCACCTCTCAAGCTGGTTCTATGCAGATGATGTGAAGCTTGCCTAGCATGACCCAGGTTCCCTACAGGCTGGATTAGATGCGCTGGCTAGCTGGGCACTGGCCTGGCAGCTCCCAGTAGCTCCGGAAAAGTGCACTGCCCTCCATGCAGGCCCTGGCGCTTCGCCACCCTTCCTCCTAGGCAGCTTTCAGGTCCCTTGCGCCCCCGCTAATGCCGCCACCCGCGACCTTGGCCTACTCTTCTGCCCTTCTCTAAGCCAAGGCCCGCAAATTCAAGCAGCTATTAACTCTGCCAACTCTGCTGCATACTTTGTGAAAAAATGCTTCAACTCGCCTACCTTTGCCACCCTCAATCTTGCCTACACCACATACATTCGCACTCACCTGGAATATGCTCCTCAAGTTTGGGCCCCCTCCTCCAGAGAGGCAATTGGAAGGCTTGAGACAGTGTTGCCGTTTTTTTCAAAAATTATACATACATTCACATTACAATACAGGGGTCCCAAAAAATATACATACATTCACATTAGAATATGGTATAAGTCCCGTTATACATACAATATTATGGGTTATACAATATGGGATATTGTATTATTGTCTATTATACATTGAGAATAACCATTTTTTTACGCTAAACAGCGAACAGCACAGAGAAGCTGGAGCCTTTGCTGCATCTCTGCAATCTATGCATTGGTTGCATGGCGAACAGCACAGAGAAGCTGGAGCCTTTGCTGCACCTTTGCAATCTATGCATTGGTTGCATGGCGAACAGCACAGAGAAGCTGAAGCCTTTGCTGCACCTCTACAATCTATGCGGCGTAACGCCGAAATGGCGTAACGCCTAAACGGCGTAACGCCGAAATGGCGTAACGCCGAATCGGCGTAACGCCAAATCGGCGTAACGCCAAATCGGCGTAACGCCAAATCGGCGTAACGCCATTTCGGCATAACGCCAACAGCACAGAGAAGCTGGAGCCTTTGCTGCACCTCTGCAATCTATGCATTGGTTGCATGGCGAACAGCACAGAGAAGCTGGAGCCTTTGCTGCACCTCTGCAATCTATGCATTGGTTGCATGGCGAACAGCACAGAGAAGCTGGAGCCTTTGCTGCACCTCTGCAATCTATGCATTGGTTGCATGGCGAACAGCACAGAGAAGCTGGAGCCTTTGCTGCACCTTTGCAATCTATGCATTGGTTGCATGGCGAACAGCACAGAGAAGCTGAAGCCTTTGCTGCACCTCTACAATCTATGTGGCGTAACGCCGAAATGGCGTAACGCCTAAACGGCGTAACGCCGAAATGGCGTAACGCCGAATCGGCGTAACGCCAAATCGGCGTAACGCCAAATCGGCGTAACGCCGAATTGGCGTAACGCCATTTCAGCATAACGCCAACAGCACAGAGAAGCTGGAGCCTTTGCTGCACCTCTGCAATCTATGCATTGGTTGCATGGCGAACAGCACAGAGAAGCTGGAGCCTTTGCTGCACCTCTGCAATCTATGCATTGGTTGCATGGCGAACAGCACAGAGAAGCTGGAGCCTTTGCTGCACCTCTGCAATCTATGCATTGGTTGCATGGCGAACAGCACAGAGAAGCTGGAGCCTTTGCTGCACCTTTGCAATCTATGCATTGGTTGCATGGCGAACAGCACAGAGAAGCTGAAGCCTTTGCTGCACCTCTACAATCTATGCGGCGTAACGCCGAAATGGCGTAACGCCTAAACGGCGTAACACCGAAATGGCGTAACGCCAAATCGGCGTAACGCCAAATCGGCGTAACGCCAAATCGGCGTAACGCCGAATCGGCGTAACGCCATTTCGGCATAACGCCAACAGCACAGAGAAGCTGGAGCCTTTGCTGCACCTCTGCAATCTATGCATTGGTTGCATGGCGAACAGCACAGAGAAGCTGGAGCCTTTGCTGCACCTCTGCAATCTATGCATTGGTTGCATGGCGAACAGCACAGAGAAGCTGGAGCCTTTGCTGCACCTCTGCAATCTATGCATTGGTTGCATGGCGAACAGCACAGAGAAGCTGGAGCCTTTGCTGCACCTCTGCAATCTATGCATTGGTTGCATGGCGAACAGCACAGAGAAGCTGAAGCCTTTGCTGAACCTCTGCAATCTATGCATTGGTTGCATGGCGAACAGCACAGAGAAGCTGGAGCCTTTGCTGCACCTCTGCAATCTATGCATTGGTTGCATGGCGAACAGCACAGAGAAGCTGGAGCCTTTGCTGCACCTTTGCAATCTATGCATTGGTTGCATGGCGAACAGCACAGAGAAGCTGAAGCCTTTGCTGCACCTCTACAATCTATGCGGCGTAACGCCGAAATGGCGTAACGCCTAAACGGCGTAACGCCGAAATGGCGTAACGCCGAATCGGCGTAACGCCAAATCGGCGTAACGCCAAATCGGCGTAACGCCGAATCGGCGTAACGCCATTTCGGCATAACGCCAACAGCACAGAGAAGCTGGAGCCTTTGCTGCACCTCTGCAATCTATGCATTGGTTGCATGGCGAACAGCACAGAGAAGCTGGAGCCTTTGCTGCACCTCTGCAATCTATGCATTGGTTGCATGGCGAACAGCACAGAGAAGCTGGAGCCTTTGCTGCACCTCTGCAATCTATGCATTGGTTGCATGGCGAACAGCACAGAGAAGCTGGAGCCTTTGCTGCACCTCTGCAATCTATGCATTGGTTGCATGGCGAACAGCACAGAGAAGCTGGAGCCTTTGCTGCACCTCTGCAATCTATGCATTGGTTGCATGGCGAACAGCACAGAGAAGCTGGAGCCTTTGCTGCACCTTTGCAATCTATGCATTGGTTGCATGGCGAACAGCACAGAGAAGCTGAAGCCTTTGCTGCACCTCTACAATCTATGCGGCGTAACGCCGAAATGGCGTAACGCCTAAACGGCGTAACGCCGAAATGGCGTAACGCCGAATCGGCGTAACGCCAAATCGGCGTAACGCCAAATCGGCGTAACGCCAAATCGGCGTAACGCCATTTCGGCATAACGCCAACAGCACAGAGAAGCTGGAGCCTTTGCTGCACCTCTGCAATCTATGCATTGGTTGCATGGCGAACAGCACAGAGAAGCTGGAGCCTTTGCTGCACCTCTGCAATCTATGCATTGGTTGCATGGCGAACAGCACAGAGAAGCTGGAGCCTTTGCTGCACCTCTGCAATCTATGCATTGGTTGCATGGCGAACAGCACAGAGAAGCTGGAGCCTTTGCTGCACCTTTGCAATCTATGCATTGGTTGCATGGCGAACAGCACAGAGAAGCTGAAGCCTTTGCTGCACCTCTACAATCTATGTGGCGTAACGCCGAAATGGCGTAACGCCTAAACGGCGTAACGCCGAAATGGCGTAACGCCGAATCGGCGTAACGCCAAATCGGCGTAACGCCAAATCGGCGTAACGCCGAATTGGCGTAACGCCATTTCAGCATAACGCCAACAGCACAGAGAAGCTGGAGCCTTTGCTGCACCTCTGCAATCTATGCATTGGTTGCATGGCGAACAGCACAGAGAAGCTGGAGCCTTTGCTGCACCTCTGCAATCTATGCATTGGTTGCATGGCGAACAGCACAGAGAAGCTGGAGCCTTTGCTGCACCTCTGCAATCTATGCATTGGTTGCATGGCGAACAGCACAGAGAAGCTGGAGCCTTTGCTGCACCTTTGCAATCTATGCATTGGTTGCATGGCGAACAGCACAGAGAAGCTGAAGCCTTTGCTGCACCTCTACAATCTATGCGGCGTAACGCCGAAATGGCGTAACGCCTAAACGGCGTAACGCCGAAATGGCGTAACGCCGAATCGGCGTAACGCCAAATCGGCGTAACGCCAAATCGGCGTAACGCCGAATCGGCGTAACGCCATTTCGGCATAACGCCAACAGCACAGAGAAGCTGGAGCCTTTGCTGCACCTCTGCAATCTATGCATTGGTTGCATGGCGAACAGCACAGAGAAGCTGGAGCCTTTGCTGCACCTCTGCAATCTATGCATTGGTTGCATGGCGAACAGCACAGAGAAGCTGGAGCCTTTGCTGCACCTCTGCAATCTATGCATTGGTTGCATGGCGAACAGCACAGAGAAGCTGGAGCCTTTGCTGCACCTCTGCAATCTATGCATTGGTTGCATGGCGAACAGCACAGAGAAGCTGAAGCCTTTGCTGAACCTCTGCAATCTATGCATTGGTTGCATGGCAAAATCCCACAATGCAAACTGGAGCATAGACATCCCATAACTATCCCATATCAAGCCAAGTTATGCCATAACAGGCCCAGTTATGGCATAACTATGGCATATCTTGGCCCCTCAAAAATTATACATACATTCACATTAGAATCGGCCAATTATACAATACTATACATTATATGGATTCTATAAGATTCTGTAATGTACACATTATGGCATAAAAAAACGGCAACACTGGCTTGAGAAGGTGCAAAGGGCATTTGCATATCACATTTTCAGGCGGACAAATCGGCGCTCTCCACCCTCTGGCTATGCTGGACGCTGCAAGGAGCTTGGCTGGGAGAGTCTAGAGAGGCGGCGGCTGCTTTCAGATCTAAGTCTTATCCAACGTTGCTACAAACTAACAAAACGCGCTGCCTGTGAGGGACATATTGGCCCACAAACCCTTCTGCCAGCCCCTGCCGCTCCTGCCAACAGCCTCACTCCCCTTCAGACCTCCCGCTTCCCATCTCCACCTCCTCCCCCTCACCTGAGCTCCCCTGAAGCAGCCGATCAAATATTTTTCCATGGATGCCCAATATTCTTTCCACGAATCTTCTCAAACCTTCGGGGGAAGCATCATATTGAGGCACCTCCAACCGGGGCCAGGAGCCTGGAGTGCCTGTGGCCCTTCAGGGTGCGGGGGCTCTGGAACCTGGTCTCGGAGGAAGCCGCGGCAGGAAGCAGGGAACGGCTCTTCGTTGAGGCCCGGCGGCTGCTGGACAGATGATCATTGCTCCCACTCCTGCTTTTATTGGGCCTATTCTGTTGCACACATTTGCTCCAAGCGATCCAACAGCACTCACATGCCGCAGTACTTTGTTTCATTCGTTTGGATGTGGCCGATAGGCCATTCCTTTTCTCCAGAGTAAAATCTGTGAACCGAAAAAAAAAAAGAAGGAGAAGGAGGAGGAGTTCGGACAAATGGTTTTGAGTGATTTTCTAATGATTGCTGCAAGTTTTGGGCGATTTCTCGCGAGTTTTGGACAATTTGATGATGCTCTTTCCAATGGCAAAAGAATCAGAACGATTGGATTCTTCTGAGAGGAGCAGGAGCCTTATCAATTTTAAGATCTAGCAATAACCCCGAAAACGTACACCTGGGTCGAAAAGAGGGGCTGGGCGCTGACACTTCGCTAACGCTCGCTCGCGCCAGCCCAATGTGAAGCTTGCTCAATGGAAAATAATGCATCAGAAAAAATTTTGTATGGCCTTCTCTTCTCGCTTTTTCTTGCAATGCAGTGCAGTAATGCTTGTGCAGGTGATGTTTTCAAAGCGTTTCTCTTGTCATCCGGTTGCTTGATAAAAAATCAAGTAGTACACAACAACGTACACAAAAACCGGTTTCTGGCTGCTTTACTGCACTTACAATCACCATTTAGGTATGTTCCAAAGGAGATAATAGCCCAAACATGATGAGCTGATGAAAGAGCATATCTTTCTCAAATCCCTCTTTTTTTTCTCAGTACAAAGTGTGGGTGGCATTCTGAGCTGCAGCCAAACTGCCGCCGTCCTTGGTTTTCGCATAGCGCATCAGCAGCACTGCGTAGGTCACCGCTGCGCTCACGATCTGCAATCCATTCATTTCCAATCTCTTCCCTTCCAATCCCTCCGATCTATTCTCCGGCAAGGCCTCAAAATGGAGTACCGTAAAAAAGACAGAGCGCTCCACAGGAAATGCTCGCCAGATGGAGACGCCCCAGGCCCGCTGGGTGGCCAGCTTGTGATGAAAGGCGGCGATGTAGAACTCGTCCTCCTCACCCGGCGACGTCAGCCGAGCAGCACAGTTCAGCACCGTGTTCACCACCAGTCGGCACTGGCCAATTGCTCCCTTTTCAGATACTGCCAAGATCAATTTGCGGAACTGAGAAGAAATCACCTTCTCGTTGATCTTGGCGCCGGAGTAGGGGATGAGGAGGATGTTGGCCACGCCGAAGCAGACATGGAGCCCTGTCCAGATGAGGTTGAACACAACTGCCGTTCGGTAGGCAGTCACATCCTCCGGCAACACTGTTGCTGGGTCCACAAAGGACGGCAGAGCCATCACCTCCAATCCATCCATCTGACCCCTTTCAGAGCAATCGACATTCTCAGTTTACCTGCCCTGTCTGCTCCAGGAAATAGATGGTGAGACAGAGGCTTACGAGGCTCCAGAACAGCGTGAACAGGAGCCAGGGCCCGAAATAGTCCATTACTCCGGCCAGGGCTTGACTGACCAGCTGGAACTCGTGGAATGTGTCCCTCAAACTACCTTCTTTGAGCATCCAAAAGCTCAAGCAGAGATGTCCTTTGAGGATTTGCACCATACATGACCCTATCTAAATAGGAACCCACCCCGCAGTTGGTTGGTTTTACCCACCCCACCCCCACTGGTCACTAAATTGTGACCAAAGTTGGATAATTGCTTGATTTTTCATTGCAGATTTGACAATTTTCCAAAAATTTTGCCAAAATTGAGTTGGTTGGCAAAATTCGCGTAGGGGTAGGATGGGGTCGGGACATGTATGATTTGCACCTCAAGAAGCAGGGTCGGGGTCGACGGACGGTGGCCAGTTTCCGACGCAGGTTGGAGAGGTGGCGAGCGATGAGGTGGAGGAGGACGAGGTAATAGGCGACGGGTGCGATGCCCCAGACACTCATCAGTGGCAGCAGGGCCATCCCCACCACATCGTCACTGAGGGACTGGCCTTTGTAGGCGTTGTCGGCTATGGTGACGGCCAGTGTTAGGGCATAGGAGCCGCCGGTGGTCAGCAACATGGCACTTGCGTACCTCCTGGTATTTCATTCTCCTTCTGTGGTGTCAGAGAGGTGAAAACTATCCAAGTGGGGAACGAAGTCATCATCGATATATATCATGCCAACCAATTGAAAATCGGATGAAGACTTCGTTCCCCACCCAGTAATGGGTTGAGAAACTTGTAGGGTGGCCGTCGAACGACCGAACGAGCATGGCCATCTAGATGAGGCGCTCTGAGGCGATAGTGCAGGCGAGTGAAGCGTTTCAGGAACCGCTCGTGATGTCTGGCCAATAGTAGAGCTCCAGCAAAGTTTACGATGTTCACCGTCGGCTTCAAAACCTTTCCTAGAGGAGGAGGCCTAGAAGGGGAGGATAAAAGATACCTTGATGATGCCGATGATGGCGGCGACGGAGAAGATGTGCCAGACGCCGAAGCCCATGACGTATTCGGCCACCGCCAGACAGGCCAGCCCACAGATACCCAGGTGGAGCAGGAGCAGGGCCAGACTGAAGCTGTGCAGGGCCAAACGTCGTCTGCGCCCGCCTTCCCAGCCCCAGCCCGGCCTCAGGCCCAGGACTCGCAGCAAACCCAGCACCACCTGGTCATTTAGATCAGGGTGATTGGAGGACCAGATAGAGAAATTACTTGGCTGGTACCCATTTATTCTCACGAGAAATACTGCAAAAATAGAAGATGCGTATTTCTCGTGAGAATAAATGGGTACCAAGAGCGGTTGTGGATGGTAACTCTGAGGGAGTATTCGATGCTGGCCGGATGTCGAGCTTCGCTGGCCAGCCTCTGCTCCTCTTCATCATCATCGTCGTCCAGATTGGCCATGGCCAGGCGGCAGCCAGAGCCCCAGGGCTCCGGTTGGCTGGGCAGAAATGCCGCCCATTCCATGGCCTCCTTTTCAGCACCTTTCCATTAACCCCGGCCAGACGCGCACGGAGCAGTCAATTAAGGCCCCCTTTTGGCTGGGGCCCCACTCCGTTGAGGCAGGCTGCTATATTGATTGCCAGGGGCCTGAAAGGTGATAGGAGGCTGGGGGATGTTGGGCTGGGTTTGGGAAGAAAGGACCTGGCAGAGGAGTGTGGAGGAAAGTCGAGGGGACCAGAGAAGAAGTGGTGTTGAGCAGACTATGAGGCTGCGGAGACAATCAGGAGAGGGAGGAGAAGGAGAGGGAATGGGGCGAAGGAAAAGCCGGGGGGAGCTTAAGGCCGCGTTGCTTCGCCAATCTCCTTGCGCCGTCATTCCCCCTTAACCCAATTTTCTCGCCCTTATTGTCTCCTGGCCCCAGCCGGTCTATCCAGGCACCCTGGAAGAAGCCTGGCGGAGTCGATAAGTTTTTTTGCTCCGCTGCTTCGTTATTTTATCACTTGCTTGCAGACGTCAGCAAACGGAAAAAAAGGGATCGAACGAAAATTAGCTGTTCAATGGAAAAAAATGAATGTGTTTGGAGGGCAGGCAAAAACCATAATGCCATGAATCGCAGTATTACTCAAATTTGTTGCTTGAATTCATTCGAACGATTTACAAAACATGTTAATTTCAATGCAAAATATTTAATCAATTTCTATTTTATCTGTCTAATTTTCAATAATTTTAATGGGAGCGCGAAAATCAAAAAATAATGCAAAGCAGATCCTGAAGCCTGCTCTACAATTTTTTGTAGGGCTAAACATTAAAGGTATGAGCGAATTCGATTTGAAATAAACGTCTTCAAAAATAGTTTAGCATTCACAATCAAACAGACTATTTTGACAGTATACTTTATCTTTATGACCAGAAAAAAACATCAAACCTATTAAGAAGCAATGTACGAGAGGAGCAAGGGTGGTTGCATCCGATTTTTAAAAACTCGTTTTTTCGATCGGTTTTTGAAAATACATGACATTATAAGATATTTCACCAAGTGGAACCTGATATTGATCAGCATATGGCTCGCAATGAGCTCAAACAGTTTTGCTGGTCAGCCTTGTATGCAACACATGGATGTGTCAGGTTTGAGCACAATTTATGAATCTGACCTCAAGCAAACTATGGACTTATGGGTATCAAATTGAAGCTAAAAGCCTTCCAAAAACGATGGTGATCCTTGATTTGAACAATTGGTTAATCAAAATCTGTAAATTTGAAAAACATGCGGAAAACCTAAATTTTGTCCAATTTTAGGCAATCAAAAAAAACTTTTTACTCAAAATTTTTGTTCAAAGTGTACATAAACGGTGCCCATAGGCGTTTTTCCCATAAAATTCTGGTCCAGAAGGCAGTGTTAGAATATGAAAAATGGGGTGAGCAAACTGGAGAATTTTCAGTTTTATGGTAGCCACTCAGGATTTTGGCCTATGCTATAACATAGGAGAAACATTCGGTAAAAAATTTTGGTCTCCAAAATAGGCTTTTCTGCCATAAATTATTTCTTTGGGCCCATCTGCTGGTCTCTATGCAATAAAAATTGCCAAAAAACATGTTTACATCAAACTTTTGAATAATTTTTTTACCAATCTTATCTGGAATATATAGTCTGAAGATATGTAATAATTTCACTTTTTCAGAGAAAAAAGTGCATAGAGACCAGCAGATGGGCCCAAAGAAATAATTTATGGCAGAAAAGCCTATTTTGGAGACCAAAATTTTTTACCTAATGTTTCTCCTATGTTATAGCATAGGCCCAAATCCTGAGTGGCTACCATAAAACTGAAAATTCTCCAGTTTGCTCACCCCATTTTTCATATTCTAACACTGCCTTCTGGACCAGAATTTTATGGGAAAAACGCCTATGGGCACCGTTTATGTACACTTTGAACAAAAATTTTGAGTAAAAAGTTTTTTTTGATTGCCTAAAATTGGACAAAATTTAGGTTTTCCGCATGTTTTTCAAATTTTCAGATTTTGATTGACCAGTTGTTCAAATCAAGGATACCCATCGTTTTTGGAAGGCTTTTAGCTTCAATTTGATACCCATAAGTCCATAGTTTGCTTAAGCTCAGATTCATAAATTGTGCTCAAATCTGACACATCCATTTGTTGCATACAAGGCTGACCAGCAAAACTGTTCAAGCTCATTGCGAGCCATATGCTGATCAATATCAGGTTCCACTTCGTGAAATATCTTAAAATGTTATGTTATTTCAAAAACCAATCGAAAAAATTGGTTTTAAAAAATCGGATGCAACCCCTTTCCAATGACCTTGCTTCTCTCAGAAAATGCTTCTTAAAAGATTATGCTAATGCAACAAATACGAAAATTAAAAAAAACGCAAAAATCACAAATACACAGCCCGCAATAGATTTGCATTTAAAATTGAATAGTCTGCTGTCTTTTTGCAGGATTTAGCTTTCGTTCTCCGGCATTGCACTATGAGACTGAGCCAGCTCCTCCTGGCTGTCCTTCTGAGTGTTCAGAGTTTTCTCCTCCTTCTCCTCCTCAAGGGCTGCTAAAAGCTGGCACCAGTTGGACCGTTCGGAAAGCATCCAGGGAGGAAAGCAGCCAACGCGAGGCCTCGGTGCCGGCGGCGCAGTGGCGGGGGCGCAGCGCTTCCGTCTTCGCCAGTGCCAGAAGCGGCTCCAGCCACACTTCCCAGCCCAGGCGCCTGAGGGAAGAAAATATGATCATAGAAATATAAATGAACATATAAATAAAGATACAAACTGAGGTTGGACGACGACGGCTTCTTGCAACAGCAGCACCAGCAGGTGAGCAGGAGGGTGTTGAGGAGTAGGAATGCGCCGACGGCAATCAAAACATATATTGTGCTTTCATTTTCCATATTATTTCGTGTTTTCTGACCCTCTTTGTTAGAGAAAAATTTTACGGACAAAATTATTTCTGCAGTTGACTATTTATGGCTTCCAATTCCAGCTCAAGCCATTCGCAAATTGAGGCTCAAGTCCAGCATCATAGCCGTTGGGAAGGGAAATGGGACAGGGTTGCTGAGCTTCTGCCGAATTGGAGGCAGCGACGGCCAGCCAGAGTGCCAGCCAGATTGCCATCTCGCTCTGCCTTGGTCCAGTCTCTGGCCACAGACTGGCAGCCAGCCTCCTTTTATAGGCCCGCCAACCCATCTATCAGAAGAGCAGGCGGAAGTCTCGCCGCTTCACCAAATGCACAGTCCCCGTTCAGCGAAGAAGAGAGCAAGACTTCCATTTGTTTGTCTGTCGCTGCCAAACCGGACGCAAGTGTTCTTTCTATGAGCTAGGCTGGGACAGGGAAGGCAAAGGGCAATATATGGCTTTCGTTGTGTGGACCAGCTTGTAATCTTCTCAATTTCATCCGATAGGAGTCTCAGGCAAAAAAGGCGCTTGAAAATGCGATTTATATAAACAGCACAAAGCGCTTAAGATGCGATAGCGCCCAATTTATTATTGGGCCATCGCAATTTTTTTGAATGTCTCAAAAATCGTTATTCGGGAAACTAAATTGTTGAAAACCTGCACATCCCAAAAATAAACACATCTCGAAATTTGAAGAGTTGGAATGAAATCGACTTGATAAAAGTTTTACTCAAAATGGTTCGCAATATCAGTCGAAATAAACCACAATTGTGTAACATCTTGTCCTGATCTTTTTCATGATTGAAATTTCATAAGTTTTGCATTCTGAAGCATTTCAGTCTGGGCCCCCTCGAATACTATCTGCTCCTCCAACCGAGACACCTCCATTATCACAAACCCGCACACCGCCTACTCCAGAGGACTCTCAGACTTTCCTCCAACCTAACCGGCGTCCGCCGATTCCGAAGACGCCTTTGAGCGAGGCGGCGGTGCTCCTGCGTGCAGGCGAAGGATGACCTAGATCTCTTCCCCCATGCGCCTACATTTCCTCTGCTAAGCTAGATCAAAGATTCAGTTCTACGAAAACAATTCAGCTAAGGAGCGATTGTAAACTATGTTTCAATGATAATGCATCAAAGTGGCAAAGAGGCGATGTAGCAGAGGCCGATGTTGGAGAAGGCCATCTTCAGGATGAACTGCTTCGAAGCTGCTGAGGATTGAAGATGGGGTTGTTGGGCAATCCCGTTGCTCTCGTCTATTTGCCTTCTGCTTTCACTATTCTCATGACAACCTTTGCCTTCCAGACGATCTTTTGTAATAATTAAAGAAATAAAGGTGAAAAAAGCATAGTTTTGCATTCTGAGGCATATTGATAGCAGTATTTTAGCTATTGCGTTCATATCAACATTCATAAAGTCGGATAACACAAAAGACATCGTTTTGCACATTGTGGGGCGTCATAAGAAACGGCAAGAGAAGGCATCAATCTGCCATTGGCCGCTGAATAAGGGGAGAATCTGACGGTGTTCGAGCAGAGAACTCGTGCCAGGAGCCGTCATAGAGCCTGGGTGTAGTGAGACCGATGGAGTGTGCCGCAGCTAACACCGCACAGGCTCGTATGCCCGTCCCGCAGTGCACCACCGCCTCCTTGCCTTCCGCTAGCACTGCAAATCATTTCTTTCATTTCTTCATCTCAGGTCCATTTTTCAAATGGGCAGAAGTCCTTGTACATTGCCTCTTTCTGCTGATCACATACGGAAGTGTCGGCAGTGAATATGAAAGGGGTTTCGGCTAGTTAATAAACAATTGTTCGTTTTTCAATTTGGATCGCGCATTTTGCTATTGCTTACAAATCTTCTTGAACCCAATGAAATTGCTCAAATTGATTGGTTTATTGGACATCAAAAGGCAGCCAATGTCAGCAAAGCTCGAACCAGCAAGTTTCTGACGCAGCTGCTCCGGGGGCAGGAGTCCAGCGCTGGCAGGCTCCATCAGGCTGCGCAACGGGATGTTCACAGCGCCCTTCACGATCCCCTCCTTGTGGTAGACGTCGGGCTCGGCGCCGCTGAACCGATTCGCATTCCGAGCATCCACCACCAGCTTCTCGCCCGACTCTATGTCTCCAATACCTTGCCTTCTTCTTTCACTTCTTTGGATGTCTTTGGAATCTCGTATCTGCTTTTAGTTTAATAAAATCCCAGACAACAGAATACCAGAAATATGCAAAAAAAATAAAATTAAAATCACAGATACCAGAATACCTTAAAACTGCATTTAGTATCTGCATTTAGTTCAATAAACTCCCAGATATAAGAATACCATAAAATACTCGAAAAACAAGTATATGGCGCAAAGCGCAATAGGTGACCGCGGAGCATCTTAACATGTAGCAAAATCCTAAAATTAAGCAAAAGGAAAAGTCTGTGGTTTCTCAACCAAATTCAAAAGTAAACACATTTTTAGAATCAGCAGTTATGAATTGTGAACAAAAAAACTCAAGTCTTGTGGGCAATTTTCAGCCATTCAACATGACAATTCTTGACTCAAAAGGAAAAGTCTGTGGTTTCTCAACCAAATTCAAAAGTAAGCACAGATTTAGAACCAGCATACATGAATTGTGAATAAAAAAACTCAAGTCTTGTGTGCAATTCTCAGCCGTTCAGATGATACAGAGGAAATTGGTAATTTTCGGGAAAAACTTTTTCCTACTCAGGAAAGTAATGTTTCTAATGGTCCGGCACCAGCTCCACCCCCCCAGGATCCAAGCGGCACATTATAGCTTTCAGGAAAAAAAAAGTATGTCCAGATCCGTTGAGAATTCGCCCGTGCCCAGCACTTGCAGATATATATACATATATATATACATATATATATACATATATATATATGAGGACAAAAGTTGAGTAACCTCTATAGACCGCGGAGCGGCCCTTCGGGCCGCTCCGCGGTCAAAAATAAAAAATAAAATCCCAGATATCATAATAGCTTTAAACTGCAATAAAATACAACAAAACCACACCTTGCACCACCTGCTCGTAGCTGCGCACGAGGTTCGGATTTAGGCGGGCAGTTAGGTTGCCCTTTGGCACCTAAATTGAAAGACTTGCGTTTGGGGTCTGCTCGTAGAATATAGGTAAAGGGAAACCTTGGTGACCTCCTCAAAGCCCTCTTCTATAGGTCGATGTTCCTTAAGCCAGAGGAACAAACCGCCTCGCAGAATGCTTACCGACTCATGCCCAAACACCTGCAAATTGCCCAGGAGACCTATCTATGAAGGAGAAATGAAAGTGAAAAGTGAAAGAGAAATGAAAAGAAAGAAAGGAAAGAAAAAATGCACCCGAAACATAAACCAGAGCCGCGGCGCAGTGTCCAAAGAAGGTCGGGCACTGGAGGCATCGTAGACCACCACGTGGCTGTCCTCGTTGACGCCCAGATTTCGTGCATAGCTGCAGCTGGCCACTTGCTGGGGGCAGGGTGGGGGGAAGTGAATGAGGAGAACAGTTGGAAGAGTTGGGGGTGGGGGAGCATGTTGCGATAGGGACTTTTCGTGTCCCTGCAGGCCAGGCCGTCGAAGCAGACGGCGGAGCGAATGCGAACCGAGTCGAAATCTTGACAGGTGTTCCAGGAAGAGTGTAACACTCGAACCTGTAGCTTGGCTGTTTTGTTTTGTTGAAATTCTGCTCAAAAAAATGTTTAAAATCATTTTTGTGAAAAAAATTATCGATAATTAATGAAAATTTCTGAAAATTTTTTAAGATAAAATCAATATGAGTTTTATGCATGCAAAGTAATAAAAATTTGGTGTAGCAGAATTTCTATAAAAAAAGAAAACGGAAGAAAACCGAGTCATTGCTAAGATTGGACTCCAGCCATTCGCCGGAAACAAAGGTGGGAGCAGTGCTTTGCAAACTTTTGCAGAGGTGAAGCGAGGAGAATGGTTTCAGGCGCATTATGCTGTTTTTGGAGATTTCCAATCGGTGTTTATTTGTTGGGCAACTGGAATAGGAAATAAAGGTGCCCGGTTTTCGATAAGAGCTTGCTTGAATGCTGCGGCTTTTTCCAGCGTATTTTTTAAAAACGGCGCATAGTTGAAATGAAACTGATCACCGCTAAAAAATCGGTGAAACTGAGGGTTCGGTTGCGAGTTTTCGGGTGATTTAAAACAAGATTAAAATGCTACAGCATGCGAAGCTTATGAATTTTCATTCATCAAAAAGATCAAGACAAGATGTTATACAATTGTAGTTTATTTTGATTTGAGCAAAATTATTTGAGCCTAAAACTTAACAGGTTCATTTCATTAGTATTGGTCCATCTAAAAACTCCCTTGGTCAATTATATGCAATCATCTCTGGCAGTACTGTTTCTAGTTTAGTCATTGTTTGTTTTCGAGCTTGGAAACAACTAGGCCTCCTTCTTGCTCTCTTTGTTGCTGGAGGCGATGAATCATGGTTAAATATTGGCGTTACGCTGAATTCAACACTGAGCTAAACGTTTCTCTAGTGCCTAATTTATCTACATGAAATATGTACTAGTTGGTATAGAGCTTATCGGAAAAGGGAGCTCCACTGCTTATGCGTTTAGCTAGTTATGTACTTATGTTGCCACGGAAACGTGTGCTTGCTTAGATCTCAGTAAGCTTGAAGTAAAAAAATTAGTACTTTTCATTTCTCTTCATATTTATTTCATTTTCATTCAAGACAGCTTGCCTTTTTGACTTCTCGTAGTAATCAAAATCATCATTAAAACCATCCAAATCAACTTTACACGTATGATTTTTCCTTTCGCAGGTGAATTTTTGTTTCATTTATTTGCAAAAAATAATACGCAGGTGTTGCCCTTCCGCTAAAATGATAGTAGTATAGTCGGATGTGAAAGGCAGGGTGAGGGCAGTTGGAGAGGAGGGGGGAGTATGCTATTGGATCTCATGGCAGGGTTTCAGCGAGCGAGAGGAAGAGGGCCTGTAGGTCTGGCCTGCGCGTGTGCGTGCTTTGGGCTGGCGGCCCCGTCAGCACGCTTCCCTGCCTCCAGAGTCCCGCTGCTGGAAAGAACGGCTGGCTGGGGCAGTGCGGGGAGGGACAGGCCGGCTAACAACCACTTTCTCCCTTTCCTCCCCCTTCTTTCTCCTTCCTCTGTCTCTTCGCCCTTTAGAGGAGGCTGCGGTTGATTTATATTCTTGGTTATTGGGCTTCAGCAGTGTTTGCAAAGCTGCTGAAGACTTCCGCCTGGGATTACTTGGGATGGGCTGGGAATATTGAGAGCAATGTAGGACTAAAGGACTATACTTGCCTGTAAAAGATAGTTGATAAAACGTAGACAGTTGGGGGCGGAGGAAGTAGAGGAGGGAGGATGTGTGAGGGCTGGAGGGTGAGCGAAGTGCGGCCATTCATCAAAACGCTCGCTCATTCGCTTGGCTGAGGCACGTGGTGGCACTTCTGGAAAGCTGTCCCAGCAGGAGCCTTCACACTCTGGCCCTGCGTAGTAAAGCAAGCTTTCCTCTTTGTCTCCAAATTTCACCCCAGATAGGACGTTCAAGTAATCTGCATAGGACTTTGCCTTTCGTTTTAAATCTAACACTGAATATTGTGACAAGTTTTTGTGCTCAGGAAAACAAGTTTTTGGGTTAACCTTGCTAGATCTTGTTTAATTGAAAAAGATTCATTGCATTTTTGACAATTGGCCTGGCATAGGAAAGCTAATAGCATAGATTGACAGGTATATGCATAAGGTCCTCCAATTTTCAGATCAATCAAAAACCAGTTCTCAGCTGAAACTTGTCCAGCACCTCTTCAAAAAGCCAAAGTTAATGTCAATGAAGGTTAGCCTCTTACCCCAGTCCCAGTTTCCCAACGTCAGCAAAGCATCGCCTCTGCTAGGCAAAATCTACCTGAGCACAGCTGTCCGGAAATCCAAATCCCAAGCCAAGGCCCCCCAAAAACCTGCACCTCACCTTAGCGTCTTTGTTTCAGGGGGCTTCTTCTAATAGGAGAAAGGATGGGGGGTTCCCAGAACGGCACACTGGCACCTATCCTGACAACAGCTGACCCCTGTATTAGCCCCCCCTGCCCCTGGCCACACGCGCACACTGTTTGCCGAACTCCTCCCTCAGCGCCACCCCCACACAGCCACCTATCCGCTCACACTACGCGTTCCACAGCCACATTGCGCCACTCAAACGCATCCCCTGGCAATTCTTTTAGTGGCATGGCCACCTCCTTGGACACCTTTCTTGGGCCGCCCCCTCCGAGGGTTCCTGCATTTTCAGTCAACTGAACTTTCTATTGGCTCAAAAAGCCAAAAAAAAGATTTTTTGGGGGCAGTAGAAAGTAGGGACAAGATTTGCAGGTGGAGACGCGCGGAGACCTGGCCCTGCACAAGGCTGCCATGCTCGGCGACGTGCAAACGGCCCGACGGCTGCTGGACTCCGGTCGAGTGCACGTGGATTGTGCGGACCCCGTAGTCCCTTCCATTCCATCACCTCATCCAATCATTCACTAAGCTATAAGCAGGCATGGACATTCCTTCTCAATCCTTCTATTCCAGCCAAATAATAGACGGGAGGTGTGTAATTGAGGTAACTGATAGAAGAAGGGAGTAGAAGAGACTGTGTGTATTTGAGGACGGGACGACGGCGCTGATGCTGGCGGCAGCCCATGGGCAGGAGGACGTGGCCAGACTGCTGCTGGAGGAGGGAGCAGAGCTGATGGCCCAGCGAGTATCCGGCACCCACGCCCTCTTCTTCGCCGCACAGGCCGGCCACACCCGCCTTGTCGCCTTCCTCATCCAGCAGGTTTCACGCCATTACCAGGCTGGCACCCATTTATTCTCACGAGAAAAACAGCTTCTATTTTGCAGTATTTTTGGAACAAAAATCCTGAAAAATATAAGCTATATTTCTCGTGAGAATAAATGTGATAACAGCCCCTGATTTCATAGCAACTACGAAGGCCGAATGACAGGGTGCCCCGGTGAATCTGTCCAGTGTGGAGGGTGGAACGCCGCTGGCTGTGGCCGCCCAGTGCGGGAACTTGGATGTGGCCGAAGAGCTTGTCAGACATGGTGTCTTCTATTTCTAGCTCCATGGCTTGTGCTTTCAGAGGACAATGCCAATCAAAGCTTGCCTCGTCGTCTATGCTGTCTATCCAACCTAGGCTCCTGCACAGGCATAACTTGAGGTGTAATGTCGATAGGCACTTTGCAGGGGCAGAGGTGGACGCGTGCATGAAAGACGGAGCAACTCCACTCTTTGTCAGCGCTCAAAACGGCCACCTTCCACTCGTCCGCTTCCTCATCTCCAAGGGCGCCGTCCTGGATCGCACCAGACACGTTCCTCACGCCCCTCCAGTACCTCCCTTTCACACCCAACAATCCTTGCAGGACGGGGCGAGTGCCCTGTGGATCGCAGCCCAAGCAGGCTACTCCGACGTCCTGAAGGTGCTGCTGAGGGCGGGGGCAGACCCGGACCTGGCCCGTACGGATGGAGCCACGCCGCTCTTCAAAGCATCGCACAAGGGACATGTGGAGGTGGTGCGAGTGCTGCTGGAGGAGTGTCCCTGTCTTGGACTGCTTAGTGTAAGAGGCTGGGTGGAAGAGGAGAGGAAAGGGAAAGGGAGAGGGTTGTAGAATGGGGAGAGTGCGCTGCATGCTGCCTGCCTGTTTGGACATCTGCCAGTGGTTCGGCTTCTCTTAGCTGCCGGTGCCAATCCGCGCCTTCTGAATAAGGTTATTTTATTGTCCATATCCTCAAGCTCAAGGCGAATCTAGAAAAAAAAATAATCGGAAAAAATGAATTTTTAAGGGAATTTATTGACGCGTTTTGCGAAAACGAACAAAGACTTCAATTTTTTAGCAGTAAAGTTTGCTTTACTATTTTTACTATTCGTAAATTTTATATTAATTTGAATGCCACTGAAAATGAAAACTCTCTTATTACAAGTTTTTAGCCCTGAAACTCTTCCTTTGCATCTCTAACATTCAAAAACGGCAAAGTTATCAAAGACCGTTGAAAAAAATAGCATGCAGGAAGGTTTGAGGGAAAAGAAACGCCAATGGAGCTTGCTGAACAGATGGGATACGAGGGAATCGTTGCGTACCTTAAATCGACGCCCAGACCTGCCATGTCCCATGTCTGACCGCAACATTGTACTGTTTTTGCACTCCGCTGTCACAGCAAGGCATATCAAAGAAAAATGCAAATAAAAAGGCCTTCCCTGCTTTTGCAAAAAACGCAGAATTAAGCATAAACATTCATTAAATTGCAATACATGCTAAGTAGCATTTACATTTTTAAAATTGATGTAGACAGATTGTCGCTATATGCAGTTGTTATTTTTTTAAGTATTTGGATAAAAAATGTATTCCATGGGAGATGTATGCCGGGTCGACCTTTGCCTCTCACTATTTGTTTTAAAAAAACGGGAGAGGGTGAGAGGGGCTGGCCGAAAAGAGGCAAGGTTTTCGGTGCTCATGAGGGAGGACAGAGGGTGTGAAGATTTGGCAGAACGAAGATTGGGGGAAAAAACGGGTTGTGCGTGCGTTTGTGTGCCCCACCCAGCCCCCGGAGAGAAAGCGATGCCTATAACGCGACTCCAGGCTCAAGTTAGGCGCCATAAAATTTATGTGTGGGTGTGGGTTGGTGTGTGAAAGGATGAGTCAGGGAGGGAGCTGCACTGTAGGCCCCCTTCCTCCCTTCCCAAGCGGATGATGAGACGGTGGGGGGTGATGAGAGTCGCACATTTGCAAGAGGGAAAGGTGGAGGGATGCGACAGGGCAGGTGGTGTACCTGTGCTGGGCTATGTGAGGTTTCCTGGCATAGAAACAAAGCCTCGTGCTTTGTCAATCTCGCCTCATCAGATGCAAGCCTACACTTCCTCTCCATAAGCTCACCCTCTTCTAACTATCAGACGAAAAAATAACGAAAGCCAGAGAATGCCAATGCTACGCATGCCGTTGGTTTTCAAGATTGTCCTCCTCCCCGCTAATCGTAAGGCCACCCTCAACGCCTACAAAACCATAGTTCAGGTTACATTCCCCTTTTTTTTTTTGACGGGGACTCAGTTTAATCTGAGAAGAAAGGAGTAGCCTATCGGCTCATTCCAAACGGATGAGATGAGAGAAGAATCGCAGCATTTAGGATAGGCAGGGCATCAATAGCTGCAGCATCACTGTCTCAATGCAGCGCCAGCTTCCATCAGGTGCCGGGCCTCAGACGCGAGCCGCTCCCTCCTTCCAGCAGCTGCACCCTCTGAAATCCGATTCCAGAGCCACCTCGCCCGGTGAGGCCAAAGGTCCTCAAGGCCCCTGGCACCAGGGGGCGGGGGCTCTAGATGGTGTCGGCCTCTGAGGGTAGAAAAGAGTCTGGGGAAGAATATGGGACAACCGTGAAATACAATCTGAGCCTGGGCTTTGGAGGAGGCGAGGGAAGGTGGGCTGGCCGGCAATGGGAAAGGGCATGGGGCAGCTGGTGGGAGGGTGCTGGCTGAGTGAGGGGAGGGAGTGGCGGGTGGCTCTAAGAGGCGGCCAGACAGAATGGCGCGCTTAAGGGCTCTGTAGCAGCGCTGAATGAGGTAGAGGTCTGCAAGTGTGCGCCTGTCTTCTAATCTGAGCCAGCCTAGAGCCTCGCAGCGTCCATCATAGCCACCTGCTGGGGACCTGGTGTTGGTTTTTCGGTAAATGAAGTATGCGAAACGCCGCTGCACCTTTTCAATCAGTTTTATGTCAGTTCTCCGTGTAGGGGACCAGCACTGGGTTGCATACTCAATGTGCGGGCGGACATATGTGACATAGCCTCAGCCTAACTTCCGCTATCTGCCCATTTTATTTTTTTGACGAGTAATCTCTTTTGAGACAAGCAGCTATGCGACTCGGGCTGGCTTCGAACGAGCTCACATGGGGACGCCAACAAAGATGAGCCTCAAGGAGCGTATTCTCAGCCTCAGCCTAGACGAACGTTCGCATCTTCCTCTCTTCCAGTCTTTGACATCATGGACCCCATATTGCCTTGCTTGCAGCCTTCAAGCTCAGGAACCTGGTCCAGATTTCGGGGGCGGTAACGGTGGTGACCGGCTTCTTTGTCCTTTGCCTTGACTCCGAAGAGAGTGCCATCGTTAAAAACGGGTAGAGGCCTCTCTTGCCATACCTGCCTCCAGAGATGATGATGGATGCGGATGAGAGTGCAGGAGGAGGCCGTCCAACTCCAACTATAAGCTGCACCTACACCACCGCTCCCTGCAGCTAATGCTGACCAATGCGGCGGTGTTAGCCGGCTCTGCGTGGGCCGCCTTTGGGAGTGTTGGGCTGCTCCGCATCGCCACCGGCAACCACTCCCTGCTGGTTTCATTCTGCTCCTATCTCTTCCATCTGGCTCTTGCATTCGCCCATTGACTGATTGAGGGGGTGTTGGGCTACATAGCGCTGGTGATCGGAGCCGGGACTGCGGTGTTATACATCCCCTACGACAAGCTGCCCGGCAAGATTGTCCATTTGGCGATAGCGGCATGGTGGGGGTTCATGCTCTCACTGTTTGCCTGTCATCCGCGCTGCCGGTAGGTTGCTTGCCTCTCTTCCTCTTCTAGTTCTTCCCTGTCCTCAGCCTCCCCTTAGCTGGACAGATCTGCATCTCTCTTCTCGTAGTCTCCTTCTTTACTCTTCTAACCTCTCCTCTGTATAGCGAATTCCTTTCAGCTGAGTTGGCTTGAAGGACTGTACATCATCGCCATCTATGGGGGCCTGGTGCTGTTCGGGGAAATGCTGCTAAGGGAGATGCAGCTGGTCATCAAAAGCACTGAGGCCCTTCCACCGTACTTCAATTCCGACCCAATGCGTTGCTTTCAGCCTTTCACCAATCAGATGAGGACCTGAAGTTGGTGGAGAGAAACTTGTTTCAAACAAGTGGTAATCAACAATACCGTCCTGAATATCTTGGCATGGCTTCCATTTTCAACATGGGCGGCAACAGATGCAACGGACACTTTTTTGCTGTATTTCGTTAATCTCCTGCTTACCCTGTCTCATAATCGCTTCTTATTTCTTGACCATAAACTTGTGGCATCTTGCGAGGCCCTATGTTTGTAGAACATTGTGCGACGTGATGTGTCGTTTGGTTTTTGGCAGGATCTAGCTGTCTTTTTATTTCCGTCGCGAATTGCAGAATGCAAATGCACAATAACATTAAAGAAGCGATTTACAATGCAGCCTTTCCTAGGGCGTGACAGCGCCCTAGTTATGAATGGGCGATAGAGTTTTTGGGTGGTTGCGTGTCCTGATTTTTCACTCTGCTTTATCAAAAGAAATAAATACAAGGAAAAAGTTTTCTCAGCTTTTGCAAGAAAGACTGAATCAATCATAAACATTCATTAAAAAAGTTGTCATTATATGCTGTTATTATATTTTTGCGCGGCCGCAGGCCGCCTGCCGCGAAGGGCAGGGCAGCCAGAGCTCCGGAGGCCGGAGGGCATGGGTGCGGAGGCCCCGGAGCGTAGCCTAGCATGCGAAGCATGCTAGGCGAAGCGTAGGGGCCGTAGCACCCGTGCCCGGAGGCCGGAGGAGCTCTGACGCCCTGCCCGGAGCGGCGGGCGGCCAAGGCCCGCTTATACAGTTACCCCATTTTTCGTCCGTCTGTCCGCATATATATATATATATATATATATATATATGTGGTTCCAGAGCCCGGACTCAATGGTTTTTCAACCAAATTGGCTGAAATTTTGTATGAAGGTCCGTCTGGGTGGTGGGTAGGAGGGTTTTTCTGGGCATGGTCTAATTTTTATTTGTTCTGGATTTATGGCCAAAAAACCTCGAAAATGGAGACCTTTAAATTCGAAAATTTTTCGAAAAGGTGTATTTTACTTTAATTAATCATTTATTATTATTTAGATTACTTTTATCATTTAAATGCCTCAGAAACCAAAACTAGACCTGGACCAATTTGTTACTTTTTACTTTTGTTTGCGTTATATAAGTTTTTCTTGAGCCTACATGCTGATTATTCCATTCATTGCTTAACAAGGTGAATAAGGCCGCGCATCTATTGGCGATAGCCGATATTACCTTGTTTATCTAGTCACAATCGTCGCAGCAAACAGTTTGCATTTCTCGACGCTGAAACAAGTCGAATTTTGATATGCAAGCACATTGCTCTCTATTTTGTACCCCTTTTGCACTCACGGTGGAGGGTGGACCTCTCTCGATACTACAGCGTTAGATTGAGAAAGGTCAACCAGCCTCAACGGCGCCTACATGCATGCTTATCTTGTATGCGAGTTCTTATCTGCACATCGTTCCAATCTCCTCATTTTTGTTGGCTTGCTTATTCCACCCTGATGAGAATCTCTCTGAAGGACCCTTATTCAACAAGTTGTATTTGTTTGCAGGAGAAGCATGAAGAGCAATGACGGCGATTTGATGCCAGTCCTGGTGGTTGATGCCCTACTCCAGTGCTTGCACGTGGCTTAGCCAAGAAGGACGCAGTGGATGACGAGGAGGCCCCGGCGGCTGAAGAAGCAAGACTGAAGAAGCAGTGTGTGCTGACTCCCTGCGAGGTTCGTGGGCCTGAGCTGGTGGCTGAGAGATGCAAGAGTGAGGGCTTGAGGTCCAACTGGAGCGGCTGGAGAAGGCTGCACCTACCAAGGCCGCGCCCCCCGCCTCTGTCTCCTACAATTTCGACGCTGAGCAAGGTATGGAAAAATAGTTTGGGGCATATTTGTCGAGAATTTCGAATTGACACTAGATTTTTTCGAGTTTTTACGCTGTTAAATTAGGACAGCACAAGGGAATTGGGCCAGGATGAGTTTTATCCAGGAAGAGCTGGAGGAGAAGGAAGTGGAGGAGGCCGACGACCTCGACGCCCTCCTCTCCGACCACGCCACCAAGCAGAAGGCTTGCAAGTAGAAGGAGAAGGCTACACGCAATTAGCTGGAAAAAGTTTGTGCGAGATCAACGGCAGATTGATCACCTGACCAGGCCACCTGACCAACAGCTGCTGATTTTAGGCGCTATGGGTCTAAAATTGCTCAAAACGCTTGCTCGAATTTAAAGACTTTAAATACTTTACGAGTCTGTGGTCAGCAGTAGCTTTGCATTGGTTTTTCAGCAGGGCAAAGAATAGAAGTTCCACAGTTATGAAGAAATATTTTGTGATTTCTTTTTCTTCTTTCGTCGAGGCTGGGTAGCTTCTTGTAGACTCTTTTGCTTTCGCTGGCTTGCTGCGAATCTGAAACATTCACAAAGTTCGCCTTGACAGTCTGCCAGACGACGGAACCTTCGCTCTTTCTGCTGCAGCAGAATGCGATCCACCTCGGCGGGGTCCATGCCCTCCATTAGCATCGATTTCCGCCTGTTCACTTCTTTCTTCTCCCCGAAACCTCAAGCCCTATGCTTTTGAGATCATGCTATTCATTTTTCTGTTTTTCGAAGAAAAACCTTCCGTGTCCAGTTTGATTTCTGCTTGTCTCTTGGCCACCAGTACTTCTGTGACATGCACGCTCACCTTTCGTCCACTAACCTGCAAAATACTTTAAGTGCACTGGTCTCTCGATGCAAACCAAACGAGCATTAAACAAGTAGGAGTAAAAAAGATAACAAATAAAAGGAAATTTAGTCAAAATTGCAAAAATGTCAATTTTTACTGCTATAGGGTCCAAAAAAGTAACCTTTAACTCCTGCAGCTCTTTCCCGACCACTTTCTCGACAGCTTTGACGAGAGCCAGATCGTACTGGGTGACAAACGTGATGGCCGCCCCTCAAGGTTCACTTCCATAAGCCAAAACCTAAAATCGCTGGCAATGACCAACCTTGGCGCCCAGCCCTTGCCGCTCTGCCCACCCTGTGCACGTACTCCTTCGGCACTCGCGGCACATTGTGATTGATCACCTGAAATTCAGAGCGCCTTTCAGAATGTCCCTAGAATCGAAAAATGTAAAAAAAATTAAAAAAATCAAAACATTTTGTAGATTTTTTAAAAGGTTTGAAAAAATTGGAGCAGAACCAGATCAACTGAGGGTATGTCGAGGCCGCGCGCAGCCACGTCGGTGGCGATGAGAAGTTTGATGCGGTTGGAGCGGAATTTGGAGAGGGAGGCGAGGCGCTCTGCTTGGGCTATGGAGGAATGCAGGCTGCCCGTCGCCCAGCCCAGCTCCTCAATCCATTTACTCCTTTCCCTCAACGGATTTTACAATTAAAACATGGATGATGATGCCAGTTTTGCTATACTGCCTCAAAGAGACTGGCAACATCATCCATGTTCGAAGGAATAATTGGTTGAAACTGAATAGTTGCCCAAGAAAGCAGGAACTTTGAAAATGATTGATTCGCTTCCTGAGAAAACAAGAACCTTTGAACATGGATGATGATGCCAGTCTCTTTGAGCCAGTATGTCAAAACTGGTATCATCATCCATGTCAAAAGGAACAATTGTTTGCAACTGAATGGTTGCTGTAGAAAAGCAGGAACCTTGAACATGATGGCCAAGGCCTGCGCCTCCCGACAGGTGTGCGCGAAGACGAGGATGGAGGAGTTGGGCTGGCGCTGAGCGAAGCGGAGGACCACGTAGACCAGGTAGGCGTCCTTCACATCCACCGGGCACAGCACAAATCGCTGCTCAAGCGTTCGCACCGTCGCAGCCTCTGGCTCACTGTCATCCTGTAGTCATTTCCAATCAACGCCAATCCTACTGCGGACTTTTTTGAGGAATGAATGAACTTGAAAAACGAAAGGCTGACGGACGGAGATCTGGGAGAGCTTGGTAAGAGCGGAGGTGATGGTGGCGGAGAATAGGAGAGTCTGTCTCTGCTTCGGCAGTGCAGCCAAGATTGTCTTCAGCTGAGTCCCATACTGCCCGTCCAGCAGCCGATCTGCTTCGTCCATCACCACCACCTCAAATCACCTCTATTCCTGTGGGCTATTTTGATACTAACAATCACATGGGACAGGACATGGAATTGCTATCCTAAAACATTACTGTCTCCTGTCCTGTTCCATGGGATTGTTAACATTAGAATAGCTCTCTGGAATCTGGAAGAGAGCACTCAGCTGAGCCAACCTTGGTCCGATTGAAAAGAGGCGTGTCGGGAGCACTGTCGATGTGATCAGCCAAACGTCCGGGGGTGGCAATGACGATGTGCGGTTTTCGGTGGAGGTCAGCGCCCTGCTCCACCATGTCCCGACCACCTAAGGGAGTGTAATGGGTATGGTTGGTGAATGAGGAGGGAAGGTTGAGGAGGGAAGCAGACCGACGACGATGGCATCCTTGAGACCGATAGGCTTGCCCAGGACGCGGAACTGCTCGGCGATCTGGAAGGCCAGTTCGCGGGTGGGCGTGAGGACGAGAGCGAAGATGCCGTACGGGTCTTCGGCCAGCTTCTGCAGGACTGGAACTGCAATTGATGTTCACATTTAGCTAATTCCGTGATGAAAGGCTGTGACTAATGATAGAAAGAGATGGGCAGAGAAAAGCCCAACTAGCAAAAGCGAGTGTCTTGCCGGTCCCGGTTTTGGAGCAGCCGATGACATCGCGGCCTTCCAGGATTTGCCTGATGCACTGGTGCTGCAACTCGCATTTTACCCATATCCCAATCAGCAACCCTCTTTTCCCTCCATCGCTCCTCGCTAGCGCGCGCGTGACCATTTTCAGCCTTGGCACAATGTCAGAATAGGAAGAGGAACATTTGAATGGTGATCACGGAATTGAGAGGTTGCAAGCCTATGGACAGGCTGAACAAAGGTGGCCCTAAAAGGAGTCAGTTAGGGGCCTGAGCAGAGGTCTGGAGGGTTCTGAGCTGTTTGAGGACAGTCTCGAGGAGTTTGCGACGGTCCTTGTCCTTGGCTTTGGCGAAGAGGACGCTGCCTCGTCGCTCCAACTCCAACACCTTCTCCACCAGCCCAGCCGCCAGTGATGCAGGCACACGCCCGTACTTGGACCTGTTGTCACTCACTCAGTTTCTCTCATCTCTCTTGCATCATCTCATTCCCTCTCCGCTCAAAGGGAGAGGGAATGAGATGATGAGAGGGATTTTCAGAAGCGAGGCCATATATGGGCACAACTTGTCCTGTCTATGGTTGGATATGTAGCATCATGATGATCTTGCATCATTTCATTCCCTCTCCGCTCTGTGGGAGAGGGAATGAGATGATGAGAGGAAATGTCAGAAGAATATGGGCACAACCTCTCCTGTCCATGGTCGGCGATGTAGCCGGCCCAGTCCTTGTCGAGGAAGAGGTCGAGGAGCTGGCGGAGGTCCGCGAAGACCAGCGTCAGTGTCCCGTCCTGGGACAGAGGAAAGGGTTTTGATAGGAGGGGGATTGAAGGAGAGAAAGAACCTCGAAGCCAGGCACAGGGCACTGCGCTGCAAACAGCTCGCACTGCAGCACGTCCAGACTGAACTGCTCCAGGGCGCTGAACGAAATCCCCTTCACCTGTAGTAGGTTCACATCTGAGCATCTCTACCTAAAGGTCTAAACCACTGCTTTTCGATCACCCGCTGCTTCTATCTTCTACCACCCGACCATCAATGCCGCTCAATTCACCTATTGCTGTGATACTGTTCGCTCTCTTATCTTCTGGTGCCTTTCTGGCTTTTGCTATAAATTACGGATGTAAATGGGACTTATAGGGCATGACTGAGCCATGAAATGTATTTGGACTAGAGCAGCAAGCTACCTCGGGGTCTTTCAGTCGATCCAGCAGCGCAGAGGCCAGAAACTTGCAGGCCTGCAGACAGGTGTGCCTCGCTAGCTGCGGCGGCAGGTTCGTGAAGCTCCTAAATGTCGTCCCTTCAAAACCCCTCCTCTCCTCCAAGACATCCAAACAATCAGTCCCACCCACCCAGGAAGGCGACCAGATCGCTGATGTAGTCGCTGGCTCTTCCACTAGAGGCTTCGCTGCGCTCCCAGTCGTAGTGGGCCAGCTCCAGGAACTCCCGGATCTTGGCCGCCAGGGCCTCGTCGATCCGTTGCTCCACCTGGGTAGAGGGGGCTTGTAAGGTGGGAGGAGTGAGGGAGGGTAGGGAGGCACCTCGGCTCGAGCATCGCGGAAGATGTCCTCCTTGAGGTGAACGAGGTGTGGACCTCCGGAGGAGCTCACCTCGCCCTCCTCACCGCTCGTCAGCTTGCTTATGAACGATTCCAGGGCCTTCAAGCAGTCAGCTAGCTCACCAGATGCCTGACACGTGATGTGCTTCTATTTATTACAAACTGTCCCTGGTTTCTACAGTCTGATAATGACTCTAGTGAGAGGTTAAATGAGGGGCAACCTCGCAGGACTTCTCGAGGTAGCCCATGTTGATGGTGATCTGGATGAGCTGAATAAGGCTGAGTCGCGGGTTGCCCACGAAGGCTTTCAGCGTACCGCTCAGACGCTCCAGCAACTGGTTCGTCTGCTCCCGCACCGTGCTCTCCACCTCAAACCTTCTCATTTCTCTACCATCCCCTCTCCACAGCAATGCCCTTCCAACTGAGCCTTCTTTGCTGAAATTCTAAGAATAGGGAAAGGCTAACCTGAGCAGTGGTCAGGCCGAGGTGCTCCATGAAACGGAGACAGCCGCGAACGAAGCTCTTCATCTGCTCAAAGATGGCGGGCACAAAGGCCGAGAAGGGGAACTTCTTGGGGAACGCCTCTGCTTCAAAACCACGCCTTCAAAAATATATTTTTTGGACAATCAGTCCTGCTGAATGGAGCAAAGGCAACCGATAGAAGGGAAAGCGCTCCAGCACATCCCGATACTCCCGCTCGTTGGCCACACAGATGGGCGTGTAGTTATCATCGCGCAGAATCGACTGCAATCTCTTATTTCATGTCAGCAATGAAATGAAAATAAAGTTTCAGCACTTCAAAGTTCTTGCAACACTCCTGCATGAGGATTTCGCGATACTGCTGGCGAAAGTCCCGCAGCAGGGCATAGAAGACGCCTACGTCGAATCCGTAGCCTAGGTATACCCAGCTGGATTGCAAAGGAGGGAGGCAGAGGAGGATAGAAGAACCTTTGAGGCAGAGGGCAAAGACGAGGATGAGTTTCTTGATCTTCAGCATCACAGCGGCGTCGATGCACTGCCCGAACTGCTTCTCCAGCGTCACTTTCATCTGCAAGTGAGGATGAATGGGAGGTTGAGAGGTTGATGGAATAGGGACGAGATGAACCTGATGACGACTGATATCCCATAGCTCGTCGCGATAGGCCCTGGTCACCAGTCCGGGCGCTGTGGCCATGATGTTGTGCTCCACTATGAAGAAGCCCATCACCTGGAATGCTGCCTGCTTTTATGGCAAGATTTATGAGGTGGTCTGAAGCTAGAAGAAAGCCTCATGGAAGTAGGAGAGGAAGTCCTCTGGCCGGCCCTGCATCCTCTCCACAGCTCTCAGCACCAGCTGAGCTTGCTCCTTGCGCTGCTTTCGATAGTTCCCCTCGAACGTCTCCTTCAATCGCCATTTCTTTCTGCCTAGCTTTTGCCAAAGAAGTCAAAACATGCGAACCTTCTGTCCCAGCACGGTGAATATGTGGTAGCAGCGGTAGACAGGGCCGAAATCGACCATGTCCTGAGCTGAGAAATCGGCGTCGTCGCTCAAAGCTGAACTGTCCCCGTCCTCACCTGCAAGCACCTTGGTCTAAATCGAGGCTGGAACTCAGCAATGAGGCTACCGGTGAGATCTAGTTGGCGAGCTGGGGAGGCGAGGAGTTTACGGGTGGCCAGACGACTCTTCTCCCAGCGTCTTTTTTGAGAAGCTGCGGAGTCCATGTCGTACTGCTCCAGCGTGTTCTTAAGCGCTTTCTCCCCGATGTTCCGCGACACCTTCAAAACTTCCTATATGCCTCAGTCAACCTCTATTAGCTTTTAGCATCTTTTCAAGTAAGGACATTGTTTGCCTAGCCTTTTATGCCCAGGCAAATCTTCTTATGTCGTTTGGCATGCGCTAATATAATAGGCTGCTACTTTTTCTGCTAATTAAAAACTAAATTCTTCCAAATAAAGCTGAAGTTTCCAGCTAAATTCTTCCAAATAAAGTTGAGAACCCTAAAAAGGCTTCTAGAAGTGTCTGTCTATGGCAGGCAGTAGAGAGAAAGAGACCTTGCGAATGTTCTCGAGGAAGTCGGTGAACTCCGAGAGTGAGGCGTCCTTGATCTCGCCGCGAATGCCGGCGCAGGAGTGGGCCAGTTTCTGGGCAAAGCGATGCCTTTGTACTTGGGGCAGGTAGGTGTGCTCCAGCACCTCCAACGTCTTCAGCGCCGGGAAGTAGCGCCGCTGCTTCATCAGCTCCTCCAGCTTGCTGTACCTCAACCCCCCAATCCCTCAGTCCCATCCTGCTTCTTTCAATTTGATTTTATCCAGAACTTTCCCTATCATCCACTGCCCTGTCTCCAATCCATTTCAGGCGCTAACTTTTCCAGCATCGGTAGGCAGAAAGAGATGGTGTTGATGGCGGCGGCGATGTTACGCTGCTTCTTGCGATAGGCCAGAATTTCTCGTGCCTTCCCTGCACTCATCTCATTTTCAAACAAGCCCCCTACAAAACTCGGACTACAGACCCAGCAGGGGAGCGGATGAATCCTTTAGATGCTCGTCCAGCACTTGGACATTGTCGCGAAGGTCCGAGCACTCGGAACGGAGCGTGAGCAGCTCCCGAATGGCCTCTATGAAGCCGGCGTAGTGGAAGTTGCACAGCTTCTCGATGTCCCGGTCCCAGTGGCCGATTTTGCGCTCCAGAGCTCCTGCAACCTTTTCAAACTCTATCTCCCATATAGCTCCTTTTGAGGGGCAGAATGAGACAAGGCCTAGGCTAAGACCTGGCAGATACTCAGGTTGAATTTGCTAGATTGCTGAATGCTGCTCTTGCAAATGCAACCTGAGCATCTGCCTAGGCCTTGTCTCATTCTGCCACACATCCTGTCTCTCATATTCACCTTGTAAATATTCTGTCACCTTGAAAATATTCTGTCACCACTCTCGTCTATAGACGATGATAAAATGAAAGAAAGGCAGACCCATGAAGCGCTCCACATCCCCGCCGTCGTAGATGGCGCGGAGGACTAGGCCTATGGAGCCGCTGTCCGATGTTTCCAGCTCCGACAGGAAGTACTCCTGTCAAGAAAACAGAAGAATGTGGAGCAGAGAGGAGTTGAAGGGTGGCCGTGAACTTGAGTAGCGGTGAGCTCGTGATCGTTGGTGCGTCCGGTGCCGGTGGAGGCAGTCTCCGAACTGTTGATGGCCACAGCCTGGGCACTGGAGTTCTGCGAGGAGCTGCCGCCCCTTTCCAGACTCATGATTGCCTCCCCTCCACTTTCTTCTAATCGGCAAAGCCAGAGCAAAAGGTAGGCCAATAGAGAGGACAGAAAAGCGCGAGAAGGCAAAGCGCGCGCGAGCGAGGAGCGATGGAGGAGGTGTGAAGGAGGTGGAAGAAGGACCTGAACTGGGGTGGGAGCGTTGATGCCGAGACTCCCGACAAGGTTTCTCAGCCAGTCCGCAATCCCTGTTTCGCTCCAGTCCAACCGACGAACCTTACGAAGACTTCCCTCGGCCGCCTCTTCACCCATTGCTTAGAGAAATTTTAAATTTTATTTATTTAAAGAAAAAATAATTTTGCTAAAGCCATAGGCCAAAATAGCAAATTTTTTGGTGATTGGAAAAGGGCGTATGTGGGAAATCCGTCATCGCTCGCGCGCCCTGGCATTCCACGCAAGCTCAGGAATTGCACAGCTCTGCCCAAGGCTGGGAAGCAAATACACTCGAGCAGCTGGCAAACTTTTACTCCTACTGCCGAGCAGAACAGGAAACAAACAAAGGATCACTAATTTGCAGGCAGAACACAAAATAAGATGCCACAATCACTGGGTGAAGAAAATGTCAGAAAGCAATTTAGCTGCAGCGGAGTGAGGTTTACTGAAAGCCTTGGATGATTTGGTCGTAGCGATTGGCGTGGACAGCGCGGTTGTGGCCTGTGAGGCGGAGGAATGAGCGACTCAGCTCCACCAGCTCGGCTTGGACGAGCCCGAGGCCTAGAGGGAAGGCCACGGAGGCATTGCCGCCCCCGCCCTGACCCTCCAGCAGCCCGCGCTGGAACTCCCGTACCCGTTTCTCTGCAATGCCAGGCTGAACATATTTGGCCCGGATGGGCCAACTGGGCCAACTCTTTCAACTATTGCCTGCCCTTGACTTTTGCTAGCGCTTGTCAAACTTCAGAGGAGAACGAACTATCTGTTGTTTGTGATCAAAATCCCAAAATTTAGTCAACCGCAATTCCATTTTTTCCAGAGCCACCAAAAAAGGGCCAACGAATGAGAGCTCGAATGGGATGCTGCGGTTGTAGCAGCTGGAGCAAGTTGGTGCGAAGCGGCCGCACCACTGCCTCCTCCTCCAGCTCCCCTACCGCCTCCCTCAGCTCGCTCAAACACGTCTCCGTCAGCATCGCCAGCTTCCCGCTCAGTGTCCTTCAGTCCCTCCCACTTCTCTCCTACTCCTTTCATTCCACCCCTGCCCAACCTCTGTCGGACCTCCTCCAGGAGCGGCAGAAGCTTGCCCTTCAGTTGGGCCTTGAAGGTGGTTGGTAGGGCAGAAGGAGCAGCAGAGGCGGTGGCGAGGACGGCGGCGGTGCTGAGGACGAGTTGGAGCTGGCGTTGGCGGAGGGTCAGCAGACGTCCTTCGTCCACGGCCAGCGTCTGTAGTGTGAGCAGAGATGGTTGGTGGGAGGGTGGAAGAAAGGAAGAGGAGAAGATGCGCATAGGAGCTACTTTTCCACCTACTCATACATTCTGTTTCCATTTGCCCACCTCTAGGAGGGCCAGCAGACGCCCCTCTAGAGTCTGAGAGTGGGCAGAGAGGGTGGAAGAGGAGGTTGGGGGATAAACCTCTGGAATAGGGCGATTGTCGGGGACTGGGTCCAGGAGCTGTAGGTAGGCCTCGGCGATGACGGCGGCTTTGGCGGGGGCTGGGGAGGGGGCCGCGGAGCTTTTGGCAGCCGGCGGGCTGGTGGCCTGGAGGCTTTCCCAGGCGAGCCTGAGCCAAGCCTGCATTATGGCTCATATTCACTGCCAGCCGAAATACTCATCAGTGCGAAGCGTTTGAAATTCTGAGAGCTAGCAAAGAATGCGGCGCTCAGCGGAATGAGGGTAAAATTATGTATGATGGATGCTAAACTATATTTTTACGTCAAAATGGAAGTATTTTTGCAACACTTTTCCCATTTGCGGGATCCTAATCGCAAACTTCCGTTCTAAAGTGTTGCAAAAAGACAAAATAAATAGCAAGGGGTCATTCCTTGCTAGACAAGCGGAGGGCTTGAAAAGAGTGCCTGAGTATGCCGCAGTGCGTCGGGGCCAGCCCGAGCCAGAGCGGCGGCGAACTTCTCCTGCTCATAGGCCACGCTGTGCTCCTGGATCACCGGGCGAGCTGCCTGGATGGTGAAGTTGGCCATGTCCGCCTTCATCTCCTCCATCACCTCCATTATTCCCCTACAAGCCCTCCTTTCCTCCCCCATACCCCCTCAAAAGCAGCTAGCCAGACCGGAATCGGAGCACGAGATCGGTCTCCAGCCGCAGTTTGGCCACTGCCTCATCTCTGGCCGGGGCACAGAGACGGGCCATGAAAGCCTGAACTGCCAGTGACAGCTGGTCGTAGTCCAGACTGCCCTTCTCTGCCTCCTTGCAAATGGATGCCTATTTTGTGCTGGAGTTGAGGTAGAATAAATGGGAACCTGTTTCAGGAGCTCCATGTCCAGTAGGCCATCGATCTCGCCCCGGAGCTTCTCCTGGTGTGGGAGGGTGAGCTTCTGGAAGGAGGCTTTCAGCTCTGCGACCAGCTCCAGGACTACTTCGTGCTCTGCAATCCGATCATTTAGCAGGAATTGGGGAGGGATGGTAGAGAGAGAGGTAGGGTAATACCTGGGGGCTGTTTGGCCATGGCCTCGCGAACGTGGTCCCAGAATGCCGTATGGACAATGGTCTTCACACGTGCTTCCAGCTCACTGCTTGGCTCTGCATCTCCTACCTCAACTTGGGTCCATTAGACACTTTTTTTGGATAAAAAAATTAAATTCTAGAATTTGTGGTGCAAAGAAAGCACGTACCTTGAAATCGTCATTGACGGCAATTTCATGGGCCAGAGCCATCCGGGTGAGGTCTTCCGACTGCAGTGCTGCGCTGGTACCGGGCAGTGCCATCAGATCCTCCAGTCGGAATGCACAAGGCGGCGTTTCTCCGCCCACTTCAATACGAATGTTGCTTCTGCTAATAGAGGGATGTTTGACGGGCCAATTCGTCAATTGTTTTCAATTCGAGACTGGGTCAGAGCGATAGATGATGTAGTTGAAGAAGTGACTCACGGACTAAATGTGCATCCTCACTCTCACTGGTCTCCCGGCGTCGTTTCAGGGCGTCCTTTTCCTCCTCTGCCATTACTTTTCGAAAAGTCTCAATCGGAAAATATTGGAATCCTCCTCAGCCCAGTTCCCAGCTAGCGAACAATAAGGCATGAGTCCATAGACCGTTCCTTGCGCAACTATACCTACGCACCAATCGTGTCAGGAGTGCCATGAGCTGCGCAAATCTGCGCAAAGGGGACTGGCGCTTGAAGGCTGTAGAACCCTCTATAGGACAGGTGGTTGGAGGAGAGGCGTCTTTGTGAGCGCGTGGACTGTTGAGCCAGAGGGTCTGGGGGACAGGCATCCCCTCCTGGGCAAAGAGAGGAGGGGGATGGAGGAGGAAGTGAAGGCGGTGTTGGAGGCGGTGACGGCGCTCTACGGCAAGGACCACGCCGCCGCCTCCCAGGCCAACTGCTGGCTGGATCACTTCCGCAAATCTGTTCTCTTTTTTTCATTCCCCAGATTTTTGAGAGAAATTTTTAGAAAGAGCAAAATATTGGACGGACAATAATTGCTAATTATTTTTTTACAATAAAAATTTGGTCTGTGCCCTTAGTAGTTCGCCTCCTTCTGTATCCACCAGGCCTTTGAGAGAGATTTCTGGAGAGAGAGCAAATCTTCGACTGACAACAATTGTTAATTTTTTTTGGAAAAAAATGGTCTATTTCCCAAGTCCAGACTTGCTCAGAAAAAGACTAGACTGGGCTGGCAGGCGGAGGCTTGGTCGGTCTGCGAACGATTGCTGGAGCTGAAGCGAGACGGCATCAGCACCTACTTCGCCGCACAAACGCTCCGCGGCAAAGTGGCCGCCGACCTGCGCCAGCTCCCACGTCAATCTCAGGTAGGATATGAGCTCCAGATTGAGCTTGAAAGAAGCCAAGGGTCAAAAGGAATCCTTGCGGGACTCACTGCTGAGCCAGCTGGCAGTCTACGGAAGCGAAGGCTCCTCGGAGGACGGGCGGGTGATCGTCACCCAGCTCTCCATCGCTCTCGCGGACCTCTACCTCCAGAATGCCCACTGGCAGAACTTCATTCCTGAACTCCTCCAGAGGTTTCACTCTTAAAGGCACAGTGTACGAAAATGCAGTGTCTTTAAATTCCGTTTTCTAGTGCTGGTTGGAAAGAGGCTTGTTTAACTAAGGGGCAAGGATAATTGGTTTGGCTCAATACCGCCCTGAGTCCTAGCCATGCCACTTCAAAGTTGGTAATTTTAATCGTCAAAAATAAGCTCTGAAACAATCAAACAAGATTCAGCATTGATTGATGTAAAGAGTGATGATTGAAAGATCGGCTGAGTGGGTAAGAATGGGTGATGTGTTATAATGGGTCGGGCTCATCATCCAGTTTTAGAGCTGGCTAAAAATCGGTGTAGAAGCCAGTGGGAGCAGGGAAAAGTAGTGGGGATGTTTCACAAGGACTAACAATAGCAGCATACAATTTTTCGCCATCAGCAGACAATTCTTTTAACTAAATTAAGGCTCTTTAACTGATCAAACCAAACGAATCGAATGGGCCTTATAAGTAAATGCATTGAAACATCAACCTTCTGAGTATGTCACAATGTAGGCAGCAGTCACATTTTGGGCCACGCCACGTTATGCCTTGCGATTTTACCAAGTTAAAACATGCCAAAATTTCGATCTCAACCTATTTCACTTATTTTGGCTTGGCAGGCCTTAGCAGGGCATTCTCCGATTTTTGGCAAATTTTTTTCTAACTCAATTTTGCAACCCCTATGCTATAACGTGTGATTTTTGGGATTTTTTTTCTCAAAAATTTTGGTCAAAACTGGAAAAACTAAATATCCTTGCCTCACTAACTATGTGCCCTGTACCCACAAAAAAAATAAGAGCTCGATTGGAGATGGTGCATTTTCGGGTATTGTGCCTTTAAGAGGCCCTTTATGTAATGGGTCAAATATAGCTGGAAAAGTCGATTTTAAACGTTTCCAAGATTATGACCCAGGATGATAGAGGGTTCATTTGCGATCACCCTCCCGTTGGAATTTTTGAAAAAGACCTTTCCTAGCCGGAGATATGGTCAAAAATGTAAACTGAGTCATAAAATTTGGTCCATTTTGGCGAATTCTGAGTTTCCAGCAAATTTGGCTTCAAAGCACAGCTAAAATTCATTCAATACCCAACTTCCGCGTACCATTGTGAACCTAAGGACCTAACAAGTAAGTTTCTGTTAAAATCTCAGTCGTTTTTAGGTGATTTTTGCAAAATATGACCCAAGAAAAGTTAAATTCACAGATTTCACATTTTCAAAAAAAGTGATATTCTTCCAATTTTCACAAAAAATTTGGTTAAATGCCCCCCAATGCACATCATTTTCAAATTTTTCACATTATTTGGAACATTTTGATACCCATTTTGTGTGGAACAATGGAAGCAGATAGGAGCTACAGCCTTTAAAACTCAGTCACCTCCAAAAATGCCCTATGTTAAAACATAGGACGCTTCAGCTGTGGTAAAATTTTTGCACTAAGAAACTTCCTGCTCATCCAAAAAGCAATATAGACCCAATTCCCTTTCAGGCTTGCTAAATCAAATCCTTAGGCATGTTTTGATGCCAAAACATCATTGGTTGTGTCTCAATTTTTCCTCAACAGGGCCCCTATTTGACAGCAAGTCCGAGTTTAGCCCTATGTTATAACATAGGCAAAAATGAACAAAAAATTTTTTGTCTTGAAATTCAAATGCAATGCCCAAAACGCAAACAACTAACTCAGTTACACCTAAAAATACCAAATTTACCATATATTTTATAATTTAATTCAACCTAATATGATGCTGAAATTGGCCAATTTTCAACTTAAAATGAGCATAAATTAAGACTCTTTAAATTGTTATATTTCCAAGTAATGGCTATAAAACAGGTATTTTTAGGTGTAACTGAGTTAGTTGTTTGGGTTTTGGGCATTGCATTTGAATTTCAAGACAAAAAAAATTTTGTTCATTTTTTGCCTATGTTATAACATAGGGCTAAACTCGGACTTGCTGTCAAATAGGGGCCCAGTTGAGGAAAAATTGAGACACAACCAATGATGTTTTGGCATCAAAACATGCCTAAGGATTAGATTTAGCAAGCCTGAAAAGGAATTGGGTTTATATTGCTTTTTGGATGAGCAGGAAGTTTTTTAGTGCAAAAATTTTACCACAGCTGAAGCGTCCTATGCTTTAACATAGGGCATTTTTGGAGGTGACTGAGTTTTAAAGGCTGTAGCTCCTATCTGCTTCCATTATTCCACACAAAATGGGTATCAAAATGTTCCAAATAATGTGAAAAATTTGAAAATGATGTGCATTGGGGGGCATTTAACCAAAATTTTTGTGAAAATTGGAAGAATATCAATTTTTTTGAAAATGTGAAATCTGTGAATTTAACTTTTCATGGGTCATATTTTGCATTTTATTATGACTAAGTTTACATTTTTGACCATATTTTAGGCTAGGAAAGGTCTTTTTCAAAAATTCCAACGGGAGGGTGATCGCAATTGAACCCTCTATCATCCTGGGCCATAATCTTAGAAACTTGGAAAATCGACTTTTCCAGCTATATTTGAGGGGTCTAGGACAGGATTGCCACTGACAATATTGCCCCGGACTGGATTGCCCCGGACAGGATTGCCACCGGACTGGATTGCCACCGGACTGGATTGCCACCGGACAGGATTGCCACCGGACAGGATTGCCCCGGACTGGATTGCCACCAAATTTGAATTTCCTTTATTCTTTACTTTTTAGGTTTCTTTGAACAGTTTTTATTACTTTTGGTCTTATTTTGATCCATGTCTTTCAATTTTGATATTATGAGGTGTTTATGCTCCTTTTTGTGTAAATTTAACATCAATATCAAATTCTCCATCAAATTATATCTGGTACAATTTGTAAAAAATAAGTGAATCTGCTGGAATCTGCTGCAACATCTGCATTTTGTTTTTGGGCGCACATGGAAAGAGACCTTGAACTGTGCACCCAAAGCAAAATGCAACTGTCCAAGCAGCAGATTCCAGTAGTAGTAATTTTATTTCTTTGACTTTTCACTCAGGGCTTTTTCAATTTTGGGAGAAACGAGAATTGTTGTTGGCTTGCCGATGGTAGCAGATATAATTTGATACAGAAGTTGATATTGATGTTAAATTTACACAAAAGGGTAACAAACAAGGACCATAAACGCCTCATAATTCCAAATTTGAAAGGCATGGAGCAAAATAAGATCAAAAGTAATAAAAACTGTTCGAAAAAACCTAAAACTAAAAAATAAAGGAAATTCAAATTTGGTGGCAATCCAGTCCGGGGCAATCCTGTCTGGTGGCAATCCTGTCCGGTGGCAATCCAGTCCGGTGGCAATCCAGTCCGGTGGCAATCCTGTCCGGGGCAATCCAGTCCGGGGCAATATTGTCAGTGGCAATCCTGTCCGCAACCCATATTTGAGGATTTCTAAGACTTTACATAAAATGGCTCTTAAACCTTTTCACAAAATTATTGTTTGATTTTTGAAATTGTTTGGTTTCAAATAAAACCACAATTAGATAATTCGTTCCAAAGCTTAAGCACAGAAGTGAAAAGATCACACAAATTCTACCGTTTCGAAATTTTATCTTCTTCTTCAGTAAAACCACAATTGTTTTTCAATTTAACAACCTATTGTTATCTTTTTTTAAAAATTAAATTAATTTTTTGAAAAACTACACCACAATTTTTAAACAGTCCTTGTCACATTCTTCACATTATAACAATTTTAAAACTCCCTTTCGCCGAGAGATTGAGCAGGGGACTGGTTTGTGAGGCTGAACAAGGCTGGCGTGTCCAGTCTGGTCGTCCTGTCGGTGCTGAAGGTGTTCCCGGAGGAGACGGAGAGCGGCAAGCTTCGCCTCGGCCGCAATCGCCGCGATGCCGTAGCCAAAGAACTGGCCGCCCATACTCAGGATTTACTTGGTTCCTCTTTCCCTACTGCCCAGGGGATGGGAATTGGTGGAGTGAGCTGTGATGGGGATTGGGAGATTATCTGGGGATGGTGTGGGAGTCGGAGGCAGCCGGGTCGCCGGAGCTTCTCTACCGCCTGCTGTCCTGTCTGGCTGCCTGGCTCCTCAACCCTCACATCCCCACGGCTGCTGTGGCCCAGACGCCGCTCCTACACGCCCTCTTCAGTGTCCTTGTAGTCTGCCTATCCTCCCAATGTGTCATTTTGGGAACCTTGAAAATGTGACCAGGCCGCGGAAGGCATGGAAGGGCGAATACAGGAGGCTGCTGCCGACTGCCTCGTCCAAGCCCTCGTTCTCTGCGAGGTTTACTCTAAATCGCCTAGTCAAGGATTCAAATAGAAAATACGGAGCTTTTCTGGAGAGTTGAAATATAGAAATGCGCAGTGAGGTGAGATTTGAGCAGGCCATCGGAATTATCTGGATAGCGGAAGGTGATCTGAGCAGGAAGAGAAGGGGTTATTGTGCAGGATCTGAAGCGAAACGCGGGGCTGGCCGAAGCTCTGTGGCGCGGCATTCACGGCCTCCAGCCAGCCTATCACCTTGCCGTACTCCATCAACCTCTCCCTTCCTTGCCCAACCAATTCCAACCCCTCCCTGCCAAGGTGGCCCGAGAAGACTCGGACCTCGTGGAAAGTCTGGCTAGAGTGGTCACTGAACTCGCTGAAACTCTGGTGCTCCTTCTGCTTCTGATCTGGCAAAGATGATGAGTGGGTGTTTATAGGTAGGGCCGATGGCAGAGGGCAGCTCTGACTGTCTGGGGTCCCTGAGCACACTGGACTTCCTCCTCACAGTCTCCGGCTACCACGACTACTCCGTCGTCGCCATGACCTTCAACTTTTGGTCACTCAAGACTCATCTCCAGTCATCTGTCGAGACAGAGGCCAAGGCTGCAGGTATCGTGCATCCGAGTTCCTGTACCAGCGGAATGATGAGGCAAGGAACGAGGCCTTCCGGCCCTACATCCAACGCCTGCTGCTCATCCTGCTGCGTCATTCTCAGCTCGAGGCAGACTACAAGGTTTCCATTATCAAGATTTCCAGCTTCCAGATATTTATCAAAAAATCAAAAAATCCAATTCTCAAATCAATAAAACATTTTACAAATAGCATATGAATGTCCAGGGCACACCAGACGAGGCCGATGAGTTGTCGGAGTTCCGTGACAACGTGACGGAGTGCATCAAGGACGTGGCGTTCTTAGTCGGCTCCACCAACATCGTCCAGATGGTCCTCACCATGCTCCAGGTAGCCAACCCTCAGAAACAGGGCCAGAGTAACGATGGCTGTGAGTATCCAGAGCAAGGGCAGCGAAAGCAGCTGGGAGGAGACGGAGGCAGCGCTGCACGTGGTCAGTGCGGTGGCGAAGGTGATCCTGCCCGAGGAGGAGGAGGTCGTGCCCGCCCTCCACGGCGCCATCGTCGCCCTGCCCCCCGTCGCTCACCCCGCTGTCCGATGGACTGCCACAAGACTGCTGGCCCAGCTCTGGGAGTGGATTCACGCTCATCCTCAGGTTCCAAGAATACTCTAACAAATGTGGATGTCCTCAAAAGCTGAACTGCAAAGTGGATGTATTTCTCATCTGGGTTAATTTTAGATTTGAGACTGCTCAGTCTAAATTTGCTGCTGAAATTTTGATTAAACATGTTTCATTTTCACAATTTTTAATTTTTTGAAAAATTTTCCCTGATGCAGCACTAACCATTCCAGCTGCTCGGGAGCACCGTGAAATGGCTGCTGGCCAACCTTCGCGAGTCCAAGCTTCAACGGCCCACAGTCCAGACCCTGGAAGCCCTCGCCTGCGCCGTGAGTCCCCTATCCTCAGTTGTCATTCTCATCCTCATTTGACCCATCCTCGGTCCTCATCCTTATTTCCCCACCACTTCACCCTTTCAGGGCCCCAGCGGCTCAGCAGCTGCCCTGGCGCCCTTCCTGCCCGACCTGGCCGCCGCCCTGGGCTCCCTCGACTCCGCCCAGCCCCCTGCCCCGGAGGACACGCTCCTGGCTCTGCTCCGAGGCATTCTCACTTTCTCAGCGTATTCTACCTTATACTCCTCCTTCACTCCAGCCTCCGCCATGGTGGTGGGCTGTCTGCCGGGCGAAGAGGCCGCCACGCACCTGGCCACCCTCTGCAGCGCCCAGGCTGCTCACCTGTCCGAGGTACGCCTGGCCATTCCAGTACCGTGGGGGTTTATTTCTTCAGACCCCTTTTTCAATCTACTATAACTCAAGATCTGCTAAATATTTTATTCATAAAAATTATGTAGCAGATCTTGAGTTTTAAATAAAATTGAAAAAGGGGTTTGAATAAATAACCCCACCCACAGTATTACTGATCCCAGGGGACAGGACAGGGGACTGCCATTCCCAATCCTGTACCTTGAGATCAGTGATACCAGAATGGCCTTGTGAAGTCAAAGAGTGCTGGCAGGCCATCGACGAGGCTGCTCGCGAGGCCTCGCAGGACAGCAGTGGCGGGAGCAGTCGCACCCGCGGCCGCCTCGCCGAGCCCATCAAATGGCTGGATCGCCTCTCCGCCGTCCTCCGCCAGCTCAGCCCGCCAACGCCGCCGCCCAGTTTCAGCCAGCAGCCTGCGCAGGCCCCCCAGCCGCCCTGGTCTACCACTGTTCACTCGGTTGCTTTGCATCTCTTCCAGAGGAGGGAATCCACCCTCCCCTCTGCAGGAAGAAGCCGTCTTTTGGCTTCCTCCTGCAGAGGGGAGGGCGTTTTCTCATCTCGCATCTACGCCAGAGGATGGGATGTAGGAATCCACCTCCCCCTCTGCAGGAAGAAGCCAAATTTCGGCTTCCTCCTGTAGAGGGAAGGGTGTTTTCGCATCTCACAGCTACGCCAGAAGATGGAATCCACCCTCCCCTCTGCAGGAAGAAGCCGAATTTTGGCTTCCTCCTGCAGAGGGGAGGGAGGATTCTCATCCAGGGCTTGTGCTCTGAAGCTTCTGAGTATATACGAAGAAGGATTGCAGCTATGGCCGGTGCTGAGCCGGTGTCTGGAGACTTTCGCGAGCAGCCGTCGGACGGTGGAGCACGTGTGCACGGCTCTCCGATTCGCCGTCCGCAGCCTGGCTATTCACAGCTTCGACTTCCTGCCCGCCCTCGTCACCCAGGCATCCCCTTCTTCTGCTCCACATTTCCATCCTCAGAGAGGCCCAGCTTTGAAGATGGTGGAGATCTATGCCCGCCATCCCCACTCCTGCCTCCTCTACCTGGGCAGCATACTGGTGGACGAGTACGGGGCTTTTCCGGAAGTCGGGCCTGGTCTTCTGGCCATGATGGAGGTCATTCATCCTCCTCACTCATCCCTTTCTCAAGATCTGGGTTTGACAGGCCATGACAGAGACAACTTTCCCTCTGTTGGACAGCGAGCACGGACTGAGGGAGCATCCGGACACTGTGGATGACCTGTTTCGTCTGGCCAATCGGTGAGGGTGCCTAAAATGCGAATGGCAGCTGAGACAGAGTGACTGGGACTGCAGATTTGTGCAGCGGGCACCCTATCCCTTCTTCGCCTCCAAAACCGGCGCCCTCCTCCTCCAGACAGCCGTCAAAGGCCTTCAGTGAATAGCCTGAGCTTTATCTGCCTGTATAGAAACTGCCGCCCTTCTATTTGTAGACTGGACCACAGCGATGCGCACGGCTGCGTGGTGAAGTTCATCGGGCTGTGCTGCGACTTTGTGGTCTCTGCTAGGAAGGTGAGTGGGAGGGGCATGGGTGGATTGGATATATAGGATTTTGGTTCGTGAGGGGAAATTTGGGACAAAAATTGTTTTTAGCAGTACACCTAAGAGGATAAAATTTTTCCCTCTCTGACCATTGGGGGGGGGGGGGGCGGCGGAAATAGGTTTGGGAGTGGGAAAGGTCCACCCCCCAAATATCCGCCATTGGAAAGGAGTGAAGAGGAAGATGGGTGTTTGAAGTACGCGAAGGAAGGGGAGCCGGCGGCCGCAGAGGTGCTGAGGGCGGTGGCTCCGGCGCTGACGGCCTCTGCCCTCCTGGCAGCAGCCTTCGGACTCAGCCGGCCTCAGATTCGCAACCTGCCCGACGTCTTCTATGCCCTCAAAAAGTTCTACCGGCTTCTTTCAGGAGCTTTTATTCTTTTCCTCTTCAAATCAGAGTGCTGGAGGAAGATGAATTTTGTTCATGCTACTTATTGCTCGGCGTGAAATAGTTTAAAGGAAAAGAAGGAATATATTTCTTCCACCTTTACCTTTTGAACGGAACATTTCGAAATTGAATAAGCATTCAAAAATAGCGAAATGACTCTCAGTCTAAAATGGCATATTGCAGACTGGACAGCAGTGCATTTTCGGAGTGGCTGAAGGCAGCCTTGACGCAAAGCGACAGTTTTCAAGAATTCGACATCACGCCTCAACAGCTCGAGTTCTTTCACAACGGACTTATCAGGTATTTCAATAACTCTTTTCTAATTGGCTCTCCTCTACTTTAAGCTTTTCTAATTTTCATTTCTGCAAATCTCTTTTTTGAGCATAACAAAACGATTGAAATGGAACTAAACTATGCCATTAATCAACTAATATAATTGCAGTGCTCGTGACTCGAAAGCCATGGTTCCACCGCTCAAGGAATTTATCCAGCTCTTTCGCTGATGCCTTGCCGGAGATTTGAACTGATTTGCTTGTGGCACTACGGGGACACTAGGATTTTGGCATTTTCAAGCGCTAGTCCGACTGGCTTATTGCTCAACTTTTTGTAAACAATTTCCACCTTTTTCTATTGCACTACTGCGTATCCAAGTAAATGCTTTACACGACCTGGTTCTCAGCTGTACCAACCTCTCGAGATGACAACCGTTTTGGCTTTCCATCTTCTTTCTATTATCTTGAACAATTAAAATCTATCAACTGCTCAATGAAAGACAGTCAGTATGTCAAAAGAGCCAAGCCCCAGCAATGGCACTGATAACTCCAACAATCCCGGCCATGTCAGTCAAGGTCTCCTGCTTGTCCAATTGACCTTCAAACTACGCCCCTTTTCACAGTTCGGAGCGCCTTTCGAGTCTTCGAGGACTACGGGGTGGCTTTGCAAGAGCAGGAGCGAGAATGTAAGACAGAAAACGTTCCCAGACTCTCCAGCCTAAGCCTCTTGGCTTTCAGTTGCGAGCCATTTCGACGCAAACCGCTCAGAAAGGCGCCAGGTGGGTGGCGACTTGCGTCTGAGCAAGGGCGAGCAGCGGGTGGAGGACAAGTTCGCTGCCGAGTACTGGGAACAGGTTGTTTCCTGGCTGGTTTTTTCGCTTTTGGAATGTTTTTGGCCTAAAATTTCATAAAGACAGGAACTCATTCACCTGCCAGATATATGACTATTTTCCCTCAAGGCTTGCGTAAAGGTTAAAGGTCCAAACATAGTGGCGCTTATAGGCTTTGGCTAAAGTTAGCAATTTGACGCTGAGACACATTTACAGAAGGACAATTAGCGGCAAATAGCTGGAGGGAACAGAAGGAAGTTGTAAATGGAAGATGGCCAGCAATTGAGGTGCGTCGGGACCAGGAGGCGGAGGATGCGGCGGTAGCAGCGGCCTTGGCTCGGACGTTGGCTCTAGAGGACGAGGCCAAGACGAGGGAAAGGCTCAAGTCCTAATCACCTCCAACGCCCCCTTTGGCCTAAATTGGAATGGCTTGTAGAAGGGACGAGGAGTTGGCCAGGAATCTGGCCTCAGCCGAGGCTGCTTCCTCCTCCGCACCTGCTGCTTCAGTTGTTGCAGCCAAAGTATTTTAAAGATTGCTGAGAAGTGTGAATGAGGCACAGGAGCCTTTGGATCTGGATCCGGAGGTCTGGTCGGATTTTCGTCGAGCGCGTCGGGAGGGCAATCCCATCAAACTCCCGCCCGGTATGTCCCCGGAGCTCCGCGAGTCCCTGCTTCAGGCCATCAAAGAGGTTTCCCTCGTCAAACGATCGGCTTAACATGATTTACGATTCACGACGAACGATTTAAAAAATTATTGTTATTAACATGTTTTAAAAAATTTGGTTACTTCAGATTCAACAATAGTTTTTTAAATGAAATGCAACAATTTCAATCACAATAAAACTTTTGTTTTTTTAAAAACTACAACACAATAATTTTAACAAGGTATTATCGGCTATCGCCAATAGGTGCGCGGCCTTGTTCACCTTGTGACGCATTGGAATGAATAATAAGCAAGTCAGCTCAATAAATGCTACAATGACAAACAAAAGTAAAATGCCACAAATTGATCTAGGTCTATTTTGGGTTTCTGAGGCATTTAAATGATAAACATCAATCTAAATAATAATCAATAATTAATACAAGTAAAATTTAAATTTTCGAAATATTTTCAAATTTCAAGGTCACCATTTTCGAGGTTTTTGACCATAAATCAAGAACCAATCAAAATGGCGTCGATCCCAAAAAAACGTCCCGAGCCACCACCCAGACGGACCTTCATGCAAAAAATCAGCCAATTTCATTGAGAAACCGAGGAGTACGGGCTGCGGTACCACAAACATATATATATATATATATATATATATATATATATATATATATATATATGCGGACAGACGGACGAAAAATGGGGTAACTGTTAAAGCGGGCCTTGGCCGCCCGCCGCTCCGGGCAGGGCGCCAGAGCTCCTCCGGCCTCCGGGCATGGGTGCTACGGCCCCTATGCTTCGCCTAGCATGCTTCGCATGCTAGGCTACGCTCCGGGCCTCCGCACCCATGCCCTACGGCCTCCGGAGCTCTGGCTGCCCTGCCCTTCGCGGCAGGCGGCCTGCGGCCGCGCAAAAATACTTCATATCTTATTAATCATATTATAATAATTTGCTAGAATGATTTGCTTCCATACTCTGTGCCCAGGCCATATCTCTGATGGCAAGGCGATGAGGGAATTTGAGGAGGACGAGCGATTGGCTCAAGAAGCGCAAGATCGTGAACTGGCCAAAATGCTCCAGGCGCAGGAGAAGCAACGCCCTGTTTCGAGTGAACAGGCCGACAATGACCTCGTCAACTTTTCCCAATCAAAGCTATCAGCCTGCTTTTCAATCATTTCATTGTATCGACAGAACAGCGTGACTGGATTGCTGGCACCGCGGGAGAGCGGGCAGAGCTCGGCCAGCCTCATCGACTTAGAACAGCCTCCGCCTCCGCCACCGCACAGATCCACAAGCAAAGGCTCTGCAAAGCAGATTTCGTAGGGCCAAGGAGTGCCTAGGAAAGACGAGTCAAAATGCAAATATACTTTTTGTTGATTTAATTGAATTTTTCCATCCTGATGATGCTCGCGAAAAGGCAGCTGTTTTTCAAGTGAAGATGAGATTGTGATGTGAAGGGCAAGTATTTTGTGTTTAAATGTCGTTCATGGCACCATTTCAAAAAAGAAAGGGGGCTAGGACTAATTTGCAGCATTTGTTGTCTCTAGGAGCCATTTCTATGTTTTTGGTGTTTTGATGAGTTTTGTTTTCATGATCATGATGCATAATTTTAGCAATTTATCAGCATTTTTTGTACTATGCATAATTCATTTCTTTCTGGTTGTGGTACATTCATTTTTGCCTTATTATGATTGAATGATTTTAAAATAGCCTCAAATATATGAGGTTTTCGTTTGGCGTTTGAATATTGTAACACGATAAAGGCATTCGAGGTTGAAATGTAAATTCACAATGTAGAAAGTTGAAAAACTAAAATTTCGCAAATTTTACTTGAAGCTTATCTACAGCAAGTTCTCTGTTCAGTTTTTTACAAATAGGTGGCAATTTTTGTTTCCTAAGAAATATTGAGTGCTTTGACATGATTATAGTATTAGTATACAAATGAGCGGGTATTATTCTACGATTGGAACTTATATTTTTTCTGGAAACAAAAATGCAATTGAAAAAATCCAATAGCAAAAAACATTTCATTTGGGCAAACGAAGAAGGCTAAGAGAAAGCTGAAAGTTGAGAAATGAAAGATGGGGCGGCCAAGGAGGAGGAAATGCACTGCAGACATAGATCGATAGGGCCTGGGCATCATTTGAGAATTATAGTAGGACAGAAAGGGTGACGTGTTTTGACAGTAGCGGGAGTTTTTGATCATTGCAACTGAAGCTCGTGCCGGAAGGCTGGGTCTGCTGCTGCCTGCCCTGGGCCAAGATGCTCCTGGCTGCAAGACCCCCAAGCTGAGCATTCGGAAGAGCTGGTGAGCTGGCCTGAGACCTCTTGGATCTGCCATGTCTTCCTGACGCCAGACGCCCTTGCGCAGGCAGAACTCCCGGTCCCCCCGCAGGCCTTCGAACGCGTCCATCCTACCAGTCAACCTGCATAGTTTAGCTGCTGTTGCCACTTTTCTTGTATATTTCACACCAAATAATGGCAAAAGCCCATTTTGTTGCTGCCGCTAACTAGGTCTGTTTTTTTATAATTTTGGGCCTGTTTTAAGCAAAGCACCGAGACCTTGTAGATATGCATATGGTCATCAAATTCTTGTCAAAAAGGCTGTTCATGATTCATAAACAAGATTGCTCAAGTTTTGTTAGAATTTTTTTTGATAATAGAAAAATTAAGAATCTGGTGTCAAAATTTTGTTAAATGATGAATTTTGGTAATTTCCCTTTGTGTACCCATTCCACGCACTCCATATCAGGCAGCTTAATAGCACTGCTTAGGTTTATTCACTAAAGTTTAGGAATCTTGCGTACAGATATAGTTTCAGCATTGATAAAAATTGAGCTGCCCTGTTGGGGCAAGGAAGAGGGCTAGGAAGAGGGCTAACAGGATGAACAAGGTCTGGCCAAGGGCGAAGGTGTCCAAAAGGCCGCCGTCCAATGCTGGCATGCCCTTTTCGTGCTCTGCACAGACGCGACCAATCATTGCAGCAATAGCCTAGGTACTGGCCGGAGACACCGAGGAGCTCCGGTGCGGCAAAGCGGAAAGTTGAAGCCGTGTCCGTGACCATAATGCCAGAGCTGAAGCTAAAATCCCCTAATGCCTCCATTTTTCTTTTTCCCTAAAAACCCCAGTGCCTATTTCAAGTTTACGGCGAAAATGTCAAAAACTTAGAATCGTGAAACAGATTTGCAATTCTGCCTTTTCGGCCTAAATGAGTTAATCAATAAATAACCGAGTTGATGTCAGCTTGAAGGCGGGTGCTGATCAACCCAGACCACGCCCGTTCGCCTCAATAGATTCCTCGCAATCCATTTGGTTCATAAAGCAACACATTGAGAGCTTCGGAAAATGGCAGACAAATGGAGTGGGCGAAAGACAGCGGGAAAGGAGAAAGAATGCCCACAAGTCTTTGTTGCAGACGGCACAAAGGAGAGCCGATCTTGTCGAACAATTGTTTGGCGCCAAAACACTCGTATTTTTCTAGCTTTGCATTTCATGAACTAACTGAGGCAAAATTCTTTATAGGTTTTGCTAACCACTGATAAAGTCCGCTAGCCGATCAAATATTTTAAAAAATCACATCTATTACTTAGTGACTATTACATAGTGAAAAAACGATCAACGCTCGAGAAAAGGGTGGGCAAAGAATGACTGGTTGAGGAGACAAAGAAAGCAAATTTGCCGCAAGTATTGAGAAGATTGTTTGCAAGTTTTCGAGCCATCTCCGGACAAACAGTTTGATGCTCGACTTTTATCGCATCTTATTGTGCCTCTACTGGCTTCTGGGTGACATGTTTACAGACCTATGACCGAGTTTCATTCAGTATAAGGGGATCAAAACGCTGTCCTTAACAAAAGTCCATTTTGCTCTTTTTTGAGTTCACGAATCAATGCGATGGACTCTTCGCCAATTGCTCACCATGATAGCAAAAACATTGTTTTCGAGTTACTTTTCGTCTTTTCTTTCTTTTCTTGACTTTACTTTTCACGTTACTTTTCCTCGTCTCAGCATGCAGTGATGCGAATGCTGTTTGTTCCCAATTTCTTTACTGGTTGATAAATAAAACAGAAAAAACAGAGCTAACTCCTCAGAATGAACGAACGTGTTTTTTGTTACGGGTCCTTAGAAACAGTTCTGTTCAAATTGGAAACGATTTGCCGAAAAATTATTACCAGGTGGTCGACCCGAAGCCTTACATGAAGCTTGATGGACTCCTTGGAGGAGAAAATTATTGCCAAAAATTAAAAGCTTTATTTTTCCTCATGCAATATTTCCTTTTTGACTGCTGACTCCGGCCTTGATATGCTCGCGGGGCTTCCAGGAAACTTCATCAAAGAATACAAGACTCTTCAAACGGAGAAGTGAGAGACAGGAAGACGAGGCATTCAAGGATACGGAATCAAATTGATCAGGGGCAGGGCGAATATTAGAAGGCAGGGAGAAGTGAGACAGCAAGGCACCCAAAAAGAACGATGAGGCACGTCGGTTGAGGTCAGTGAGAAGAGTTGCGAGGACTGGCCTCTGCTGGCTTGTCGGATTCATCCAGGGGCATCGGGCTCCCCTCCTCCGCATCCTCCTCCCCCTCTTCCTCCTCCTCCTCCATGCCCTCCTCTGGACAAAGCTTTCTGTCTGATGGGGGAAAGGAAAGGAGGAAAGGAAATGGGTGTACCGTCATCGTGCATGCCCGAAATAGACTCCACGATGAGGCTCAGACGGTCCAGACTGGAGGTTCGCGGGTCTCCGCCGCCCCCACCGCCGCCGCTTCCCAATCCCGCCTCTGCTTCTACCTTACCGTAGGCTGCAAAATCGATTTCTGATGCCTTGCTCGGCATTCTTCCCCCACTTTCATTAGAACGCTACAATTGTCTTGGCTTGGAAAACTGTGCCTTAGCTTCTCAGCTTAGGTGAGGTGGCTTAGGTGACGGGCAGTGGTGAGTGCAGAAGAATGGGCAGTAAAGGCTGAACTGCCATGAATCTGAGGGCGCTTTGACAGGCTCGGGTGGTGTTGAGTGTTCGGCTTCCTTTTTGCGGCCGGTGATTGACAAGGCGCTTGGCTTGGAGGCCCCTGCTTTTGCGGCTCTCCTTGACTAATTGATGCCAGACGCTCTCTCCCTCCGAAATGCCTCAAGGCCCACCGCTACCGCCCTCCCCTCATCCCTCCCCAGCTCAGGTTACCCGTTGTAGGCCAAGCGCGGAAGTTGATCAAGGCGGCACGCTTTTCCTGGCCTTCTGCTTGGCCCTAGATCACCTCTCCCTCCTCACTCCCCTTTCTACCCCCCACCCCCTTTTTACCCCTCCCCACCCCCTTAGTGCGGGGGCGTCTGGCCGACCACTAAAGCGGCATACAAGCAGAGACTCTGCTGGCCCCGAGCAGGCGGTGAGAGGGAGTGAATTGTTGAGGGGTTTGAGGCCAACCGGTGGTCACTGGCGGGGCTTGCAGGTCTGGGGAGGGGTAGACGCCGGGGTTGGCCGCCTCACTCCCGCCCTCTCCATAGGGGCTCCCGCAGTAGCTCACGCCGCCGCTTACGACGCCCTGCAAATGGTGTCCCAGGATGATAGTCGATGGGCTTTGAAGAATTCGATTCTGGATGCAATAGGGACAGCTTTGGATTTGAATGAGCATGTCAGCAGAGCACATTTGAAGACTTTGTTTTTACAGCTGCGTCAACTTTAGTGTGGCTTTGATGTTTGTGCACCTAAAGCATCTTTTGGGTGCCAGAAAAAGACACAGCGGGACTTTGGTGAAAGGAAGATGTAATGACATCTGAGCCAGTGTGAGCTCGCCGGCGTCTTATCTGAGCTGACAGATCGGACAGGGAGGCCTCTCGAGTAACGGAGGGAGAGATAAACTCATTCTCCGCTTACCCACCCAATGAAGCTCTCCCAGGACACCTAGTACCCTGAAATGGATGGAACCCCGCTGACTAAGACTAATGACACTCCATCCAGCCACCTTTACCCCCCCCCCCCCCCCACCCCTTCTTCCACTCCCATACATTGTCAGTTTACTTTCCACCCCCCCATTCTCTCTGACTCAGTAATGATGTGCCTTGATGGTTATCACAATTCTTGCCCACTGCTTGCAAATGCCGGGAGCAGGTTTGACGTAGAGGAAGCTAGGAGTGGGGGACTGGGAAGAGGATAGGGGGTGAGTGAGTGTATGAGGCAGGGCTAAGAGAGAGGAGCAGAGTGTCTGGCGCAGAGAGACGAGCGTATCGGACTCCCTTAGGGCGCGCCTGTTCCTCGTCACTCAGCAAAAGCCCCCCGATCCCCTCTCTCTCCTGCCCCGGCTTAACGGCGCCCTCCTCCTTCCCTTTACAACCCGCCTACACTGCCTCCATTAGCTCCCCACTCCTTCTCTCTCCACTCCTACTGAGGTGGCCAGTAAAAAACAAGGAAGAGCAGTTCATGCGACGGACAGTCAAAGAAGACAAGAGGGAAGAAAGATGGAAAAGGTGCTGCTACCAGGTAGGGATCCTGGGCCTCTGGAGTACCAGCAGGGTTGCCCACAGGAAGAGGCGGTAGGGCGATGGGGCCACCTTTGAGCTTGCCGCAGCCGCGCAGCATATCCTCCAGGCTTTCGATGTACTCGATGGCGTTGCGCAGGATCTCCACCTTAGACTACAGCCGGTTGAGAAGGTGGGAGGGAGGCAAGGAGAAGGGCTTGGCACCTTGGGCAGACGCTGGTTGGGGTTGGAGCAGGTGCGCCGTTTCAGGGTCTCGAAAGCCTCGTTCACCTTGCGCAGGCGACGGCGCTCCCTGAGAGTTGCCGCCTTCCGCCGGTCCACCGTCACTGTCTTCTTCTGCGCCTGGCAAAAGCAGGCTTTGGGGTGCTGGAAATGGCTTTAGTTGAAAATTTTAAAAAAATAATAATTTTTGAAACAATTTTTAGGATGTAATTTGGTTTTGTAATTCTCAGAGTTTGGAAATTGTTTCAATGGAATATATTTATAAACTTAGCAATATCATATAGCTTTCGTAGACAAGTATTTTACATGGAAAAACAGAGGCAGGGCATATACATACCTTGACCTCGTCGGTCTTGCAGGCCTTGCAGGCCCAGACGAGGCAGCGGCGGGGGTTGTGCCCGTCGGCGGGGGCCAGGACGTGCGGAATGCCGCGCCCCAGGCACTCATCGTACCCTACACCCTCCTCCCCTTTCGGTGGAGATGAGGCTGGGCCTTCGCCGCCTTCCGGCTCCTGCTTCAGGCCGCCAGCCTCACCGCCCATCCCACCACCGCCATCCTCAAACAGCCCTCTTCATATCCTCTCCTCATGCTTCAGACTCATACTCATCCCTGATGACATATCTCATATCCAAGGCAGGGATGGACATGGGTCCCAAGACTCAATTGTCATGACTCTTGGCACCCTTGTCCATCCCTGCCTTGGACTAAAGATAGGATGGTAGACTGAAAGAGGGTGGGTACCTTGAGATCGGGAGGAGGAAGGTTGGAGGCGGAGGCGGCAGGGCTGGAGCCGGGCTCGGAGTGCTGCTGAGCGCCGCCGTTGAGGTTGCCGTAGCTGTCGGGGGGCTTCACAAAGGTGCTCAGCTCCGGGTAGAAGGGGGCAGAGGAGGTCGGCGCTCCGGCCCCCGTGTACGCCGGCCCGTAGAACCCGCTGTAGCGGCTGCAACCATAGCCTTCTTCTACCTCACCATCCATTTGCTAAACCCCTATATCCTCTTCAATCAATGCAATTCACAATGCAAGCGAAAGAATCCATCATTGTAAGTTACTTTGAGCTAGCATGTTGGCAGGCCAAGAGATGGCGGCTGATGGCGAAAGTAAAAAAAAGTGTGCGAACCTGTAGAGGCCAGCAGCAGTGGCAGGATCAGCATAGCCGAGGCCGGAGTAATCCGCGGAGCCTGCAAACTCCTCCATGCTCACACAGGGGCCAAGAAGAGCCTTTCCAGCTGCACCCCCCTCAGCCACCGCAAAGGGGGGCCTTGAGAAACTGGGACGGCAGGACATCAATCACTCCCCAAAGGATGGGGGCTCCCTACTCTGCTGGGTGCGTCCCACTGCTCTCTCCATCATTATATGGAACACTTTGAAGCTCAGGAGGAGAGAATGGCCGGTGAAGAGGGGTTGTGAAGAGTACCGGGAGGTTGTGGGAAGCCGGGAACGGAGGTGGAGCTGAGCTGCGTGAACTCCGCAGAAGCTGTGGCCAATCGCGGCTGGGCGTAGGCGTAGAGCGGGTCGTACTGACAGCTGCCCAGCTCTCCCGGGTTCATCTCTGCAAGCCTCATCCACTTCCCTCTCTCCAGCAAAGCTTCGATTGGCCAGGGCTGTGAGCTTACGTCGCCGGCATGGTCTCAGTGGCTGTTTCTGGGCCTAGATCGGCTGGGAGGAGGCTGGGAGGAGGCAGAGAATGAATGTTGGTGGGCCAGAAGGAGTGTGGGGCAGGGTTTGAGGAGGGGGAGGCTGCCGCTAGTAGGTTAGGAAGAAAGGGAGTCGTGGACGCCAGCCGTGCGGAATATAAACGGATTTTGCGGTTGCCGGAGCGCCTGTTGAGGGAATCAAAAGGGGGGAGTTGGGGGGAGGGGCAGGATCGGAGGGGGCTGTGTGGCGTCTTTTTGCGGCGCTCCGGTGAAGGTGATGAGGTTGGAGGAGAAGTGGGGGGTTGGTGGTTGTGGGGGGGCTGCCGGAGGGGGAGTGGGAGACCAGTTGCCTCGAATGCAGCCATGAACAACTGGCGAGGGGGCCTAACCGACACAAGCGCGCGGGCGAGGCACAGCTGGCAACACGGACGCCTGAAAAGCCGCAGGCCAACAGCAGTCCTCCCGGAGCTTCGCCAACTGACTCCTCCACCACCGCCTCCGACAACTGCCCACCAGTCACCACTCTGAGGCCCCTGCCTAAAAACACCTCCTCTGCCCTCGCCCCCCTACCATAGAGCCTCTCCGGCTCGCCCCCCTTCTCCTCACCCCCCCTCCAGCCCCAGCCACTGGCCAATAACAGGCCCCGCGCTGCTTTACAACCCACCCCTGCGCCCCCAGCCTCCTTTGGCCCAGACTAGCCCCCCTCCCCTCTCAGCACCCCTTTTGCCATTCCTTCTCCTTCTAACCGCTTCTCAGAGGCTCCTGCCTTGAGTAGAGGGCCAGTCCTCCTCTGCTTCTCTCATCGCAGAGGGTCTGGTGGAGGGTGATTTGCGATCAGTGCTCTGGGGGCACCTCTTAGTGCCCTGTTAGTGCTTGCAACAGAAGCCCCTCCTATACAGGCCCTAAAATGTCCCTCTTCTCCTCTGGGGGCCACAACTCGGAAATGCCGGAAACGAATTGCTGGGTGCAGCAGAAATCGAAGGAGCCTCCTTTTTTCTTCCCGCTCATGGAACTGAAAAGAGACAGTCGGCAAGGGCAACTGCTGTCGCACACTGTTGGAAACCATGCAAAGCATTAGGAGAGACGTCGCAAGTCTTTGAACTGAAGCAGACGACGTCCACTCTGGCGGGATGCCATGAAGGACTTCTACCTTTACATGTTAGCCATTGCTTCTAGCAAAGATTCACCAATCAGCAAAAGCTAAGATTTGACGGATTTGAAAGCTGATGCATCCATGAAATAAGCATCTCAATCATACGTATCTTATTTCCAAGACGGCTTGTTCATGGCTTAGTGATCAATAGATCGTTAGCTAATGCATTTTGCAGCGTTTCATTTCTTCTGGTGTTTAGAAATCAAAGCATAGAGGAAAAGAGGTAGCTGAAATTGAAAAGCCTAAATTGTAGCATCTGGGGCCTGTGCGGAGCGCTGCTAGTGCTGGGCCTACTTCGCTTTTGCTGCCGCTGCAAGCGAGACCGTCAGGTGTCCTCATCAATCCTCCATTTCACAGATCAGCTCAACTCCCCCTCTAGGAGCTGCGACGCATAGAAGCAGATTCTGCCGGACGCCGACGGGACATGGGCATCGAGCGGCGTTTGAACGATGTCTCTGGGGATGAGAAGCCGGTTCAGGGTTAGGGTAAGATGGAAGCGCAGGAGAAAGAAAAAGCTGCGATGAATTGAGTGTAGAAGATGCAGTGCCGCCGCGGCCAGTCTCCGCTGTCCCAATGGATGATTTGTGATTTGCTTGTTTTTGTTCGCTTTGGGATAAAAACTGCGATTTGTTGGCCGGTGTTAGGCTTGCGGATCATCGAAAGGTGGCATAGGCTAAATAATGATGTGAAAAGGTATCACTGAGAAGAGATTGATGTTTGATCAGGCTCCTTGTGCTTCTCAGCCGAATCTGAAATAAGCAGGAAAAATAGCTAGTTGAGGTAAAACAGAAATATGGAAACTCGACAATCATGAAGCACAAAACAGGAAATGAAATAATTTCACTTCTAAAACGAGAATTTTGCTCTCCCATAGGATGAATATGAAAGTCTAGCCATAGGCAGGTGGGGCTGAGGTAGGCTGCGGTGTGAATGGCGAAGGACAGGCCTCTGTTCGTGCTATGATCAGCACCGCTGTACCAGGTCGATGTGCCTAAATTGAGCCTTTCTTTCAAGAGGCAGCTCTTGCAAAATTTAATCAAGAATGCTACAGGCGGTTGTGGAGGTGGTGGCTGCAGTTGGGGATTGTACACAGGTGGGCCATAGCCCATCCCTCCATGCTGGGCTGGAACTGCAATTGCGGTCTCCCATGAATGCTAACTAGTGATTAGGTAACGAAAATGAACTGAATATATTCTCATTGACTAGCAAAGGAAAGGTTTAACTGCCAGGTTAGAATAAGCAAACCAGTAAAACACAAACCAATGGGAATGACGGGTGTTGGTCTGGCTTTGCGGCAGCAGCAAAGATAGCTGAGGTAGACGATGGTGCAGATGCAGCTGGTGACAATCAAGACCCATAATATGAATGCGAAAATGTTACTCATTCCAGCTTCTGCTTTCAACTGTCATAGACTGCAGGAGACAAGAGAACTGGCGTCAATCTTTCTTCTGTGCATTATTTATGGTTTCTAGGAGTTAGACAGAGTCAGCGGTTTCAAGCCGAGGCTTTTCAGCAGAGAATCTACTGAACTTTATTTTAAAATTAAAATTAATTCAAAAAGAAGTTAACGAATATTTTTTGTTTCTGGTTCGATTAAAGTTTCTTTTTTGGTGCATTTGCTCCAGCAATGTTTTTGAATGCGGGGGAAATATATGTATCTCGTTTTCTTTTTTTCTTTGCTCAACGTAAAGATGTATAAGCAGTAGAGATGGTGAGGCTCAGTGTGAGCAATGTACAGGAGGCATGGGCCAAGGAATTGAAAGATGGCATGAGTATCACTCGTAGATAGGCGCAGTCTCACGCAGGTAGGAGCTCCTGCAATGTCACAGATAATCACAAAGAGAAAGAAAGCAAAAGGCAGATCAACCTAGGGTCGAAGTCCGCAGCATCCGATTTCGTCGCCTCGTAGGCTGAACCGTTCCACTGCAATCATTCAGCATTTCCACCCAGTATCCTTTCCAAAACACGTTCAAACAAGGTAAAACGTTGTTCTAGCTATACGTAGACCTCAGTTCATGTGCCAGCATCAAAAGCAAGTTAGCCAGAGCCATGATGTCAATTACCTGGCAAAGGAAGTAGGCAGGGCGGTTCCACTCCTCACTGTTGGCGTAGGTGAAGCTGTCATTGGGTAGGTAGAAACGGAACTGACCCCGCTCCGAGACCGTGCAGTGACCTCAATTCTCCTCTCTTCATATAGTCCTGGCAGGGAAGGAAAGGCCCTCTCACCCGCCTTTGGCCGACCCTGCGGTGCACTGGCGTAGGAGTTCCAGGCGTTGTTGTTGGAGCGGAACTCATCCTGGCTGGAGTCCTGGGCGGACCAGTAGGTCTGCTCCGTCGGCTGCGGGTCCCGGTTCTGGCTCTGGCCCACCTCCACGACGTCGCAGCGCCCGTTCTCCCGACGGCACATCCAGCGACGACTGGGGTCCCAGGAGTTCTGCAATCTCACTCTGGCTCCCTCCTCTCCAAGTCAACTTAGGCTGACCCTTGCCACTAAAGAAAGAACCGAACAAGAAAACAGAGGAGGGGCTGTTGGCATGCAAGTGAGGCTGGAGTATCAGGTAAAGAGGTGGACAGATAAATAATAAATCGCTCGCAAACCAGCCTCAATCTAGCGTTTACCACTGCTCAAATTTGCCCAGACTCTTTAGGTGAAGGTGATGCGGCTGAGCTGCTGACAAAGGCCAAATGAAGGAAAGAGAAAAAGCAACCGTCCACTCTTCGCCGATGTTGTAGCGCTGGCCGTTGTCCAGGCAGCCTCTTAGGCAGAAAGCCACTCCCCCGGTCTCCTTCTGCAATCCTCTCCTCAATCCCCATCAGCACCCTCCCCAGAAATAGAGAGGTCCCTTTCCAGAAAGATTACTCAATCCATGAATAGACTTCAAGCGCCAACCACATCGCATTGTCCAATCCTGGCCCTGTGTCAGCACCTCCCGGCATTGATGCCTCCCATCTCCGTAACAGCCAGCCGTATCGAACTCACCGCCAGTGGCCCTTCCTTAAATCCTTCATCCTCCCCACAACCACTCCCAGCCAATCTGGCCACCTGGACACAGCGGAACCAGACTGGCTCGGGGCCGTCGGTCTGCCGGCTCTGTAGGTGCGGCCGCCCATGGCGCAGTGGGTGGTGGCCAGGCGCATGTACCTGACTGACCCTCCATCTGGCTGGCAGGGCCTGGGTGAATGTGAGTTGGGCGGTCCACCCACCACCTCATCTACAACTCTTCCCTTTTATCTCCACTTCAATGTAGCGCATCAGTGGAGAGAAAGGGAGATTTGGGATATAGGTGGGTGGGTGGCCAATAGCACCCCTAACCCAACCCACCAAGGCTTGTCTATGCATCTATTTGGATTCCTCACTCTCTGATGGATGACGAAAGAAAGAATACCCCTCGGAGTCCATGATGCAGGAGCGGCCGCAGTCCGGTGCCTGTTCCCTCCCCGCATCCAGCTCCTGTTTCACCCCTGGCACTCCATGGAGTTGGCTGAAAGATGAGATATGACTTTTGAGGGTGGGGGGCTGGGGAGTTGGGGGGGGACCTTGCCATTGATGCACTGATAGCGGACGATGCCGACTTCCCAGCTGGCCCTCGGAGCGTGGCTGCTGGCTGTAGGCGTCCACTCAGCAGTGGCTGAAAATTATATAAATTTTTTTTTACTTCGTTTTTTTTTACTTTTTTACTTTTACTTTTTACTTACTTTGTCATTCTCCCTTCGTTTTCTGCCCAATGGTTTTTATATTCATCACTTGTTGTTCTTTCTTTTTGTAAATCCCTCAATGTGAGAAGGCTCTATCGTTCCATTCTTCCACAAGTGTCCGGCCTCTGCTCTCGAGTCTATTCAAGCTCACAACCCTCCTGAGTCCACAGGGGAATGTGCGCAGGCTCAAGCAAAGGGTCCCCCTAAGGCCGCAGGGGTGGCTAGGGAGGGTGGGTGGACTATCCGCGCAGTTTCTCAGAGCTCCACCCAAGCCCAGGAGGTTCCCCAAATCAAGTAAGGCGCAAAGGGAGCCTGATCTATTTGCCTCACCTATCATACTTGGGTCTTCCTTGAAAAGACCCCGCATGAGCTTTTGTTGGAGTCCTACAGCCTGTGCTGTAGGATTACTTGGATTGGTTCCTAGTAGATCATAGTAGATCTATTAGGGTAGAAACTCAAGGATGTGCTGACCTGCCCCTGTAGCGTCGCAGGTATGATTGGAAAGCTTCCAGCTCCCACCCACTTCCCACAGCCACCGGAACAGCCAACGAACCAGAACACACTAAGCAGCATTTTTTCTAATTCTGTTGCTGCAAGCCGGCAACTTCTTTCCTTCTCCCTGTGATTTCTGACCTTAATCTTCAAACAAAACTAAGATTTTCGAAAAGAAAACAGATCTTGCAATAGCTCTTATTTTCAACCCATCATATATGTGCGAAATATCTGCGATATCCTAATATCTGCTAGCAAATATCTGCGAAACACCTGACCACTTCCATTAACATCTAGCGCTAGAAAGGTTTCAGGAATTGCTCAATGGCGGAAGCAAGGCCTATGAGATCAGCATACCACATGACTCTCTGGAATTCGCCCTGTGAGAGCGGAGAGAGAGCAGCGGCCTTGAAGAAGCGCTTGGCGAGCGGAGTGAGTGGAGGAGGGAGCATTGTGGCTGGTTGGGGGGGCCGGGTGGGTTGGTGTGCCGGAGTGTGGAAGGATGGAGAGCGGAGGCCGTCGCTGCCTGCGTGAGCCTTTGCTACCTGTTCACACCAGGCGACAGTCGGCCCCCCTGCCCCTGCCTATCCCGCTTTTTTCTCCGCCCCGCGCAGTGGACGATTGCGGAGACAGGGGTTTTTACCGCCTGGCCCAGATTGGAGAGGCGCTCAGGCCTTTTGAAGGCCTAGTGACAGGCATGTGGAGAGGCCGAGGATGCGACGGGCGCGTTTTTTACGGAACCCTTTGATGAGTCAACGGGGTTGGGCGGTCTTTTCCCGTTAAGTCAGTCAGACCTTTTACGAGGTACATTTTTCAGGTTATGGATGGTTAAGACGTAAATGTTATTTGAATATGCTGATCACTGCATCAATTGGAGAAGCTGGGCTCAAGGGGCTCCTGAAAAAAGAGAGCTGTGAAGATGGGAAGATAAGAAGCATGAGAATGAACGGGATCGAAAGGCTGTGGTGGTGGGAAGATCGGCAGACCTCGGCGACAGAAATTCAACTCAAGGTTGACACAGCGGGCGTACACTTCATGACAAACTTGACACCTCAATACTCAATTGCTCTGGGTGGGTTGAGATTGAGCTCTTGGGATGGGAAAGGAAAAGATACTGGGCATTGCAGGTGATCATGTTGTCCTGGTCGTCGAGGCCGCAGGGGATGGGTCGCGGAGGGGACGGCGGTGGTCGGGCTTCCACTGGGGGCTCTGGCCTTGGAGCAGGATTCGGAAGACATCATGGGCAGCATGATGAAGGTATTCCTGGGACTTTTCTGGCCTGAAAGCCTGGATGAAGGGCTGTGCAGGGATTCAGTGGAGGCATGGGTGGAGATGCTTGTGGAGGCAGCTGCTGGCCTTCGGCTTTGCATGGGTGGCTGTAACAAATCCTTGGGGAAGGGAGACTGGCATAAAACTAAGTGAAGAGCAGGAGACCATGGGACTGCAGTCCTCCTGCACCTGACATACATGGATGCCCAGAGGTGTTCTGAGCAGACCAAAACTAACACTCACCTGGCAGTGCACACACATGCTCCAATGTCTGGCCCTGTAGATAGTTGAGGGATTATTAATTATAATGTAAGTTAATACTTTAATGTTTTATATTTAATATTAAAATATTAATATATATTATATAGTGAGTTATACTAACCCAAAAAAGTATTTCTTATTATTTTTACCTGAGGAGATTGAAGTAGGGGAAATTTTTTTTTTAGCTTAATTTGATTTTACTTGCGACTGAAGTAGATGAAATTTTTTCTTAGCAAAAAAATAAGTTTTATTCTTTAGTTTTTTTTTATTTTTAGTCCAATGTAAAACTGGATTAATTAATGATAAGAGAGCACCTGGCCAAAATACTAATAAGGGTATTTGAAATCTGAGGTACCAAAAAAAAGTAAAATGTAGCAACATTTTTAAAAAATATGCACAGCAAAAAATTTTTTAACTGACTCTGCTACCTATCTCCATTGCAATTAATTGCAATTGAATAAAAATATGCCTCAGTTTAATTTCACCTACATATGATAGTTTTCAAAAAATATACAAAAATTTGGGCTTAAAATTTAAAAAAAAATTATATTTCAACTAATGGGTAAAGTCTGAAAATTTTGGAGCCAACTACATTTTGACCGAAATGATTTCATTAAAGTAAGGTGCTCTCTTATCATTAATTAGTGTAGTTTTACATTAGGACTAATAGATAATTTTACAGTGCACAAAGTTCACAATCTAAGATATATAACTTATTTTTTTGCTAAGAAAAAATTTCATCCACTTCAGTCGCAAGTAGAATTCAAATTAAGCTAAATAAAAAAATTTCCCCTACTTCAATCGCAGGTAAAATATAAATAAGAAATTTTGGTTTAGTATAACCCACTATATAATAATTTCATCCACTTCATACGCAAGGCCCCTATGCCGTGGAGACAAAGATAGGGTTTGTGTGCTGCTTGTTAGCGGCTTGGTGAAGCCATAAAAACATAATAATTCTACATCCCAAATACCTATATAATGCTAATGGTAAGGTCAAAACCCTTAATATGCCTCAAGATGAATTGATGATGGGCTCTTGTCCCAGCCTAGTGAAGCACATAACAGCTAAAAGCAAAGTGTGCCAGAATCATAACTACGTACAAAATTACCTATATGATGCTATTTGTAGGCAAAAAACTCTTTAGAATGCCTCAAGACGAAGTTGGTGATGACCTGCTTTTTCACCATGGCCTGGTAGAAGCCCATGAAGATCAGATAGAAGTAAACTGGGCCACAATCGTATTTACGGCAGAAACCTCTTGGTGCTGTTTTAGACAAAACTTTACATGATCAAGATGAAGTTGTATGACCTGTTTGTTCACGGCTTGGTAAAGCTTAGCAGGGACCGATAAAAGCAAACTTGTTATTTATTTTTTTTTTTTTTTTTTTTTTTTTTTGAGGGTGCAAATCGCATCTACGTTCAAAATTACCTATATGGCGCTGTATTATGGCGAAAAACCCTGTAAAAAGCATAAATATAGAGTGTAATTGAAAAACTGCAAAAAACACCCAAAAAACTGAATTTTTACCCAAAAAGTTGATGTTTCGACCTAAAAAAACGCGGAAAATGCCCAAAATAGAGGTGCTTTGATACTTTTTTGGTCGAAACATCAACTTTTTGATAAAAATTCAGTTTTTTGGGTTTTTTTCATGTTTTTATTCGACTCTATATTTATGCTTTTTTTACGGGTTTTTCGCCAAAATAAGGGCGCCCAGTATGGTAATTTAAACGTAGATTATTTTATTTTTTTTTGTTTTATTTAGTTTTTATTTTGCATTTTAGCCCCCTTTCTCTTGGTCTCTGGTCCCCACCGTACAGGTCATCACACTTCATCTTGAGGCATTAAATAGTTTTTGGTATAAAAACAGCGCATATAGGTAATTTTCTAAATAAATTTGACCAGGTTCCTTCTTTGTTTTCATCGGCTTCCAGGCCGTGGTGAACAAGCAGGTCATCACCACTTTCTTACTTAAGATTAAAGGGTTTTTGTGCCTACAAATAGCATCTATAGGTAATTTTAAACGTAGATTATGATTCTGGCACCCTTTGCTTCTAGCTGGTCTCCGTGGCTTACCTAGGCCGTGGTGAACAAAGCATCATCAACTTCATCTGGAGGCATATTAGATGGGTTTTTGACCCTACAATTAGCATCATATAGGTAATTTAAAATGTAGATTATTATTTTTTCATGGGCTTCCCCAGGCCGTGGTGAAAGCAGCTGATCAAAACCCCATCTTCGTCTCCATCTAGGGCCTTGCCCTTATAAAGTGGATAAAATTATTATATAGTGGGTTATACTAACCCAAAAAATATCTCTTATCTATATTTTACCTGCGATTGAAGTAGGGGAAATTTTTTTATTTTAGTTTAATTTAATTCTACTTGCGACTGAAGTGGATGAAATTTTTTTTTAGCAAAAAAATAAGTTATATATCTTAGGATTTTAAACTTTGTAGTGTAAAATTATGTTCAGTCAATGTAAAACTGGATTAATTAATGATAAGAGAGCACCTTACTTTAATGACAATTTATTTGGTCAAAATGTAGTTGGCTCCAAATTTTAGACTTTACCCATTAGTTGAAATATAATTTTTTTTTAAATTTTAAGTCCACATTTTTGTCTATTTTTTGAAAACTATCATATGTAGAGGTGAAATTAAACTGAGGCATATTTTTGTAGTCAATTGCAATTAATTCGATGGAGTTAGGTAGCAGAGTCAGTTAAAAACTTTTTGCTGTGCATATTTTTTAAAAATGTTGCTACATTTTACTTTTTTGGGACCTCAGATTTCAAATACCCTTATTAGTATTTTGGCCAGGTGCTCTCTTATCATTAATTAATTGAGTTTACATTGGACTGAAATAATTTACAGTGCACAAAGTTACAATCTAAGATATATAACTTATTTTTTTGCTAAGAAAAAATTTCATCTACTTCAGTCGCAAGTAAATAAATTAAGCTAAATAAAAAAATTTCCCCTTACTTAATCGCAGGTAAAATATAGATAAGAGATACTTTTTGGGTTAGTATAACCCACTATAATAATTTTAATATTTTAATATTAAAATATAAAGTATTAAAGTATTAAATTACATATTAATCAAAGAATCCTTGAACTATCTACAGGGCCAGACATGGAGCATGGCGGTGGACTGCGGAGGCGTGGAGTGCCTGGGCTTCTGCGTCTGCTCCAAGACAGCCCTCGGCATCGATGTACGCCAGGTGGAGGAGGACGACCCCGGCAGTCCCAGCAAATGGTCCTCGCCCCTCTTTCACTCAGTTCTCAGCCCCAGTCTCCCTTTTGCAGCGTTTGCCTCACCGGACCCATGGGCGGAGCTGAAAGCCAGCAGCTGCCTCCACAAGCATCTCCACCCATGCTCTCCACCGAGTCCCTGGAGAGCCCTCCATCCAGGCTCTCCAGCGAGTCTCAGGAGATCCCTCCATCCATGCTGCCCAGCGATTCTTTCGAGATCCCTGCTCCAAGGCCAGAGCCCCCAGTGGAAGCCCGACCACCGCCGTCCCCTCCGCGACCCATCCCCTGCGGCCTCGACGACCAGGACAACATGATCACCTGCAATGCCCAGTATCTTTTCCTTTCCCATCCCAAGAGCTCAATCTCAACCCACCCAGAGCAATTGAGTATTGAGGTGTCAAGTTTGTCATGAAGTGTACGCCCGCTGTGTCAACCTTGAGTTGAATTTCTGTCGCCGAGGTCTGCCGATCTTCCCACCACCACAGCCTTTCGATCCCGTTCATTCTCATGCTTCTTATCTTCCCATCTTCACAGCTCTCTTTTTTCAGGAGCCCCTTGAGCCCAGCTTCTCCAATTGATGCAGTGATCAGCATATTTAAATAACATTTACGTCTTACCATCCATAACCTGAAAATGTACCTCGTAAAAGGTCTGACTGACTTAACGGGAAAAGACCGCCCAACCCCGTTGACTCATCAAAGGGTTCCGTAAAAAACGCGCCCGTCGCATCCTCGGCCTCTCCATCATTGCCTGTCACTAGGCCTTCAAAAGGCCTGAGCGCCTCTCCAATCTGGGCCAGGCGGTAAAAACCCCTGTCTCCGTCAATCGTCCACTGCGCGGGGCGGAGAAAAAAGCGGGATAGGCAAATTGGCAGGGGCGCGCCGATCTGTCGCCTGGTGTGGAACAGGTACGCAAAGGTCACGCAGGAGGCGAACGGCCTCCGCTCTCCATCCTTCCATCACTCCGGCACACCAACCCACCCGGCCCCCCCAACCAGCCATCAATGCTCCCTCCTCCACTCACTCCGCTCGCCAAGCGCTTCTTCAAGGCCGCTGCTCTCTCTCTGCTCTCACAGGGCCAGTTTCAGAGAGTCACGCGGCGATGGCCTATCTCATAGGCCTTGCTTCCGCCATTGAGCAATTCCTGGAAACCTTTGCTAGCGCTAGATTGGTTGAATGGAAGTGGTCAGGTGTTTCGCAGATATTTGGCTAGCAGATATTAGGATATCGCAGATATTTCGCACATATATGATGGGTTGAAAATAAGAGCTATTGCAAGATCTGTTTTCTTTTCGAATCTTAGTTTTCGTTTGAAGATGCAGGTACAGAAGTGCGCGGGAGAAGGAAAGAAGTTGCCGGCTTTGCAGCAACAGAATTAGAAAAAATGCTGCTTAGTGTGTTGCTGGTTGCGTTGGCTGTTCCGGTGGCTGTGGGCCAGTGGGATCGGGAGCTGGAAGCTTTCCAATCATACCTGCGACGCTACAGGGGCAGGTCAGCACATCCTTGAGTTTCTACCCTAATAGATCTACTATGATCTACTAGGAACCAATCCAAGTAATCCTACAGCACAGGCTGTAGGACTCCAACAAAAGCTCATGCGGGGTCTTTTCAAGGAAGACCCACGTATGATAGGTGAGGCAAATAGATCAGGCTCCCTTTGCGCCTTACTTGATTTGGGGAACCTCCTGGGCTTGGGTGGAGCTCTGAGAAACTGCGCGGATCGTCCACCCACCCTCCCAAGCCACCCCTGCGGCCTTAGGGGGACCCTTTGCTTGAGCCTGCGCACATTCCCCTGTGGACTCAGGAGGGGTGTGAGCTTGAATAGACTCGAGAGCAGAGGCCGGACACTTGTGGTAGAATGGAACGATAGAGCCTTCTCACATTGAGGGATTTACAAAAAGAAAGGACAACAAGTGATGAATATAAAAACCATTGGGCAGAAAACAGGCTAAGGGAGAATGACAAAGTAAGTAAAAAAGTAAAAGTAAAAAAGTAAAAAAAAAACGAAGTAAAAAAAATTTATATAACTTTTTCAGCGACTGCGGAGTGGACGCCTACAGCCAGCAGCCACGCTCCGACGGCGCCAGCTGGGAAGTCGGCATCGTCCGCTATCAGTGCATCAATGGCAAGGTCCCCCCGCAACTCCCCCAACCCCCCACCCTCAAAAGTCATATTCTGACTCTTTCAGCGAACTCCCATGGAGTGCCAGGTGGCTGAAACAGGACGCTGGATGCGGGAGGGTGAAACGGAGGTCACCGGGGACTACGGCCGCTCCTGCATCATGGACTCCGAGGGGTATTCTTTCTTTTGTCATCCATCAGAGAGTGAGGAATCCAAATAGATGCATAGACAAGCCTTGGTGGGTCTGGGTTAGGCGGTGCTCATTGGCCACCCCACCACCTCATGATCCCCACAACTCTTCCCTTTCTCTCTCCACTGATGCGCTACATTGAAGTGGAGATAGAAAGGGAAGAGTTGTAGGGATCATGAGGTGGTGGGGTGGCCATTGAGCACCGCCCAACTCACATTCACCCAGGCCCTGCCAGCCAGATGGAGGGTCGGTTTTCAGGTACATGCGCCTGGCCACCACCCACTGCGCCATGGGCGGCCGCACCTACAGAGCCGGCGAGGACTTCGACGGCCCCGAGCGCAAGTACTGGTTCCGCTGTGTCCAGGTGGCCAGATTGGCTGGGAGTGGTTGTGGGCGAGGATTGGAGGATTTTGAAGGAAGGGCCACTGGCGGTGAAGTTCGATACGGCTGGCTGTCTGACGGACGATGGGAGACGCATCAATGCCGGTGAGGTGCTGGACGACAGCGCCGCCAGGACTTGGTACAAGTGCGATGTGGTTGGCGCTTGAAGTCTATTCATGGATTGAGTAATCTTTCTGGAAAGGGACCTCTCTATTTCTGGGGAGGGTGCTGATGGGGATTGAGGAGAGGATTGCAGAAGGAGACCGGGGGAGTGGCTTTCTGCCTAAGAGGCTGCCTGGACAACGGCCAGCGCTACAACATCGGCGAAGAGTGGACGGTTGCTTTTTCTCTTTCCTTCATTTGGCCTTTGTCAGCAGCTCAGCCGCATCACCTTCACCTAAAGAGTCTGGGCAAATTTGAGCAGTGGTAAACGCTAGATTGAGGCTGGTTTGCGAGCGATTTATTATTTATCTTTCCACCTCTTTACCTGATACTCCAGCCTCACTTGCATGCCAACAGCCCCTCCTCTGTTTTCTTGTTCTGTTCGTTCTTTAGTGGCAAGGGTCAGCCTAAGTTGACTTGGAGAGGAGGGAGCCAGAGTTAGATTGCAGACCTCCTGTGACCCCAGTCGTCGCTGGATGTGGCGTCGGGAGAACGGGCGCTGCTACGTCGTGGAGGTGGGCCAGAGCCAGAACCGGGACCCGCAGCCGACGGAGCAGACCTACTGGTCCGCCCAGGACTCCAGCCAGGATGAGTTCCGCTCCAACAACAACGCCTGGAACTCCTACGCCAGTGCACCGCAGGGTCGGCCAAAGGCAGGTGAGAGGGCCTTTCCTTCCCTGCCAGGAGCTATATGAAGAGAGGAGAATTGAGGTCACTGCACGGTCTCGGAGCGGGGTCAGTTCAGTTTCTACCTACCCAATGACAGCTTCACCTACGCCAACAGTGAGGAGTGGAACCGCCCTGCCTACTTCCTTTTGCCAGGTAATTGACATCATGGCTCTGGCTAACTTGCTTTTGATGCTGGCACATGAACTGAGGTCTACGTATAGCTAGAACAACGTTTTACCTTGTTTGAACGTGTTTTGGAAAGGATACTGGGTGGAAATGCTGAATGATTGCAGTGGAACGGTTCAGCCTCCGAGGCGACGAAATCGGATGCTGCGGACTTCGACCCTAGGTTGATCTGCCTTTTGCTTTCTTTCTCTTTGTGATTATCTGTGACATTGCAGGAGCTTCCTACCTGCGTGAGACTGCGCCTATCTACGAGTGATACTCATGCCATCTTTCAATTCCTTGGCCCATGCCTCCTGTACATTGCTCACACTGAGCCTCACCATCTCTACTGCTTATACATCTTTACGTTGAGCAAAGAAAAAAGAAAACGAGATACATATATTTCCCCCGCATTCAAAAACATTGCTGGAGCAAATGCACCAAAAAAGAAAATTTAATCGAACCAGGAAACAAAAAATATTCGTTAACTTCTTTTTGAATTAATTTAATTTTAAAAATAAAGTTCAGTAGATTCTCTGCTGAAAAGCCTCGGCTTGAAACCGCTGACTCTGTCTAACTCCTAGAAACCATAATAATAATGCACAGAAGAAAGATTGGACGCCAGTTCTCTTGTCTCCTGCAGTCTATGACAGTTGAAAGCAGAAGCTGGAATGAGTAACATTTTCGCATTCATATTATGGGTCTTGATTGTCACCAGCTGCATCTGCACCATCGTCTACCTCAGCTATCTTGCTGCTGCCGCAAAGCCAGACCAACACCCGTCATTCCCATTGGTTTGTGTTTTACTGGTTTGCTTATTCTAACCTGGCAGTTAAACCTTTCCTTTGCTAGTCAATGAGAATATATTCAGTTCATTTTCGTTACCTAATCACTAGTTAGCATTCATGGGAGACCGCAATTGCAGTTCCAGCCCAGCATGGAGGGATGGGCTATGGCCCACCTGTGTACAATCCCCAACTGCAGCCACCACCTCCACAGCCGCCTGTAGCATTCTTGATTAAATTTTGCAAGAGCTGCCTCTTGAAAGAAAGGCTCAATTTAGGCACATCGACCTGGTACAGCGGTGCTGATCATAGCACGAACAGAGGCCTGTCCTTCGCCATTCACACCGCAGCCTCACCTCAGCCCCACCTGCCTATGGCTAAACTTTCATATTCATCCTATGGGAAGCAAAATTCTCGTTTTAGAAGTGAAATTATTTCATTTCCCCTGTTTTGTGCTTCATGATTGTCGAGTTTCCATATTTCTGTTTTACCTCAACTAGCTATTTTTCCTGCTTATTTCGGATTCGGCTGAGAAGCAACCAAGGAGCCTGATAAAACATCAATCTCTTCTCAGTGATACCTTTTCACATCATTATTTAGCCTATGCCACCTTTCGATGAACTGCAAGCCTAACACCGGCCAACAAATCGCAGTTTTTATCCCAAAGCGGACAAAAACAAGCAAATCACAAATCATCCATTGGGACAGCGGAGACTGGCCGCGGCGGCACTGCATCTTCTACACTCAATTCATACGCAGCTTTTTCTTTTCTCCTGCGCTTCCATCTTACCCTAACCCTGAACCTGCTTCTCATCCCAGAGACATCGTTCAAACGCCGCTCGATGCCCATGTCCCGTCGGCGTCCGGCAGAATCTGCTTCTATGCGTCGCAGCTCCTCAAGGGGGAGTTGAGCTGATCTTTGAAATGGAGGATTGATGAGGACACCTGACGGTCTCGCTTGCAGCGGCAGCAAAAGCAAAGTAGGCCCAGCACTAGCAGCGCTCCGCACAGGCCCCAGATGCTACAATTTAGGCTTTTCAATTTCAGCTACCTCTTTTCCTCTATGCTTTGATTTATAAACACCAGAAGAAATGAAACGCTGCAAAATGCATTAGCTAACGATCTATTGATCACTAAGCCATGAACAAGCCGTCTTGGAAATAAGGATACGTATGATTGAGAATGCTTATTTCATGGATGCATCAGCTTTCAAATCCGTCAAATCTTAGCTTTTGCTGATTGGTGAATCTTTGCTAGAAGCAATGGCTAACATGTAAAGGTAGAAGTCCTTCATGGCATCCCGCCAGAGTGGACGTCGTCTGCTTCAGTTCAAAGACTTGCGACATTATTCTCTCCTAATGCTTTGCATGGTTTCCAACAGTGTGCGACAGCAGTTGCCCTTGCCGACTGTCTCTTTTCAGTTCCATGAGCGGGAAGAAAAAAGGAGGGCTCCTTCGATTTGTGTTGCACCCAGCGATTCGTTTCCGGCATTTCTATCTGCCCCCCAGAGGAGAAGAGGGACATTTTAGGGCCTGTATAGGAGGGGCTTCTGTTGCAAGCACTAACCAGGGCACTAAGAGGTGCCCCCAGAGCACTGATCGCAAATCGCCTCTCCACCAGACCCTCTGCGATGAGAGAAGCAGAGGAGGACTGGCCCTCTACTCAAGGCAGGAGCCTCTGAGAAGCGGTTAGAAGGAGAAGGAATGGCAAAAGGGGTGCTGAGAGGGGAGGGGGGCTAGTCTGGGCCAAAGGAGGCTGGGGGCGCAGGGTGGTGGGTTGTAAAGCAGAGCGGGGCCTGTGATTGGCCAGTGGCTGGGGCTGGAGGGGGGGTGAGGAGAAGGGGGGCGAGCCGGAGAGGCTCTATGGTAGGGGGGCGAGGGCAGAGGAGGTGTTATTTAGGCAGGGGCCTCAGAGTGGTGACTGGTGGGCAGTTGTCGGAGGCGGTGGTGGAGGAGTCAGTTGGCGAAGCTCCGGGAGGACTGCTGTTGGCCTGCGGCTTTTCAGGCGTCCGTGTTGCCAGCTGTGCCTCGCCCGCGCGCTTGTGTAGGTTAGGCCCCCTCGCCAGTTGTTCATGGCTGCATTCGAGGGCAACTCGGTCTCCGCTCCCCCTCCGGCAGCCCCCCCAGCAACCACCAACCCCCCTCTTCTCCTCCACGCTCATCCCCTTCCCCGGAGGGGCGCAAAAAGAGGCCACACCTCCCCCTCCGATCCTGCCCCTCCCCCCAACTCCCCCCTTTTGATTCCCTCAACAGGCGCTCCGGCAACCGCAAAATCCGTTTATATTCCGCACGGCTGGCGTCCACGACTCCCTTTCTTCCTAACCTACTAGCGGCAGCCTCCCCCTCCTCAAACCCTGCACACTCCTTCTGGCCCACCAACATTCATTACTCTGCCTCCTCCCAGCCTCCTCCCAGCCGATCTAGGCCCAGAAACAGCCACTGAGACCATGCCAGCAACATAAGCTCGCAGCCCTGGCCAATCGAAGCTTTGCTGGAGAGAGGGAAGTGGATGAGGCTTGCGGAGTGGAACCCGGGAGAGCTGGGCAGCTGTCAGTACAACCCACTCTACGCCTACGCCCAGCCGCGATTGGCCACAGCTTCTGCGGAGTTCACGCAGCTCAGCTCAGCCTCCGTTCCCGGCTTCCCACAACCTCCCGGTACTCTTCACAACCCTCTCACCGGCCATTCTCTCCTCCTCTGAGCTTCAAAGTGTTCCATATGATGATGGAGAGAGCAGTGGGACGCAGCCCCAGCAGAGTAGGGAGCCCCCATCCTTTGGGGAGTGATTGATGTCCTGCCGTCCATTTTTCTCAAGGCCCCCCTTTGCGGTGGCTGAGGGGGGTGCAGCTGGAAAGGCTCTTCTTGGCCCCTGTGTGGCATGGAGGAGTTTGCAGGCTCCGCGGATTACTCCGGCCTCGGCTATGCTGATCCTGCCACTGCTGCTGGCCTCTACAGGTTCGCACACTTTTTTACTTTCGCCATCAGCCGCCATCTCTTGGCCTGCCAACATGCTAGCTCAAAGTAACTTACAATGATGGATTCTTTCGCTTGCATTGTGAATTGCATTGATTGAAGAGGATATAGGGGTTTAAGCAAATGGATGGTGAGGTAGGAGGGAGGCTGTGGTTGCAGCCGCTACAGCGGGTTCTACGGGCCGGCGTACACGGGGGCCGGAGCCCCCCGACCTCCTCTGCCCCCTTCTACCGGAGCTGAGCACCTTTGTGAAGCCCCCGACAGCTAAGGCAACCTCAGACAGCAGCACTAGGCAGCACTCCGAGCCCAGGCTCCAGCCCTGCCGCCTCCGCCTCCAACCTTCCTCCTCCCGATCTCAAGGTACCCACCCTCTTTTCAGTCTACCATCCTATCTTTAGTCCAAGGCAGGGATGGACAAGGGTGCCCAAGAGTCATGACAATTGACTCTTGGCACCCTTGTCCATCCCTGCTGGATATAAGAATATGTCGTGCGGGGATGAGTATGAGTCTGAAGCATGAGGAGGGACCTTGTAGAGGGCTGTTTGAGGATGGCGGTGGTGGGATGGGCGGTGAGGCTGGCAGCCGCGGGAGCCGGAAGGCGGCGAAGGCCCAGCCTCATCTCCACCGAAAGGGGAGGAGGGTGTAGGGTACGATGAGTGCCTGGGGCGCGGCTTTGCCCGCACGTCCTGGCCCCCGCCGACGGGCACAACCCCCGCCGCTGCCTCGTCTGGGCCTAAAGCCTGCAAGACCGACGAGGTCAAGGTATGTATATGCCCTGCCTCTGTTTTTCCATGTAAAATACTTGTCTACGAAAGCTATATGATATTGCTAAGTTTATAAATATATTCCAGCAATACGTAAGTTGTATGTGATATTCGTTCAGTTACGTATTGCTAAAATAAATGGCTTATATTTAGTGTCATTTAATCTAATTAGGAGAAATGAATGTTTGTCTTTTTTAAAAACTGAGGCATATTTTTTTAAAGGATTTTTAGTATTACTGTATTTTCACATACAAATTATAAAAAGTATCTGATGTTATATAGGCAGGATTTAAATTATGTACTCTAATTTTAAATGCTTTAATTGTATTTTTATTGAGTATGTAATTTTACTGAATTTATCAATTCATTTTTATCATTCATTATTAATGCTGTTTTAATATTTTTATTTGTAAATACTTATTAAAAATTTAGGTAAATAATATTATATTTTTAATATTATAGATTTGATTATATACATTTGAATTTTCTTTTCAAAAAATCTTTATTATAATAGAATTGAATGCAAAAACATCTAAACATAAATTCTTGAATTAACTTTTTATTATTATCAGTTTTCTCACATACTATGCAAGATATACCTCTACAAATAGTTATATTTATATCTAATGAATCTATAGTTTTTATTTTAGAATAACAATATACATTAAAAATATCTGATGCTTCTATAATTTCCTTTGAATAAGTAAAATTAATATTTATCTTTACATTGCATTTTAATATTCTCTAAGAATTCATTTATTTTTTCTTGATTATTTGGATCTTGTGTATACTGAATGCTTATATTTTCTATAAAATTTAAAACTTCTTTTGTTTTAATGGTAAAGTAGCTTGTGGAACTTAAACATATAAAGTGTAATA
>JASANA010004786.1:0-11570 GCA_030248095.1 Ptycholaimellus sp. GST1_10
TATGGGTATCCACCTGCACCCCCTTCCCCGGACACTCCGCGTAGAAGGCCGAGACTGGCAAATAAGGCGATTGGTTGGAGCTAAAATGAGGATGGGGTGAGAAAACGTCAAACTGGGTGGATGGTGCGAGACTTGCTCGGCGAAGAAGCTCAGCTCATTTTCGTCACTGCCCGGCACTGGACCCGAGCTCATTGCCACCTGTAATCGCTAAACAATGGAAAAATGGATGATTGAAATTTTTTATAATTTATAATTTTGTAATTCTTTATATTTTTTATTTTATGTCTAAAGTCACTTAGCACATAAATTAAGGATGGTGCTTTGATTGACCTTAACCAGCTTTGATAATTCATAGCGACTCATAGAAAATAATTGAATTCAGACAAGACTGGTTGAGCCACTGTAAAAAAATTCTAGCGGTTGGTTAAGTCCATGAGAATGAATGAATAATACGCCAGCAGGAGGCAGGGACGGAGAAGCGAACTTGCAGCGGAACGTCTCGCCGAGAATCGGGTTGTACGGCTTTTTGGCCACCTCAAAGCCTCCACCACCTCTGCATTCAGACCGAAAGCTGCACCAATAGGAATCAACCTGGCTCCTGCGACCAGCGTACAAACTGCTCTAAGTACCACTTCACCATGCCCAGCATCCTCTCCTCCGCCGTTGGCAGGTCCACCACGCTGCATACTCTTCTTCCATTTATTTCTCCAGCTTAGGAGGACGAAGTTGATGAAGAAATTAAACGAACGAAACAATTTTCTGACGGAACAATTTTTCTTCTAGGAAGGAAAACTAAAGTTCTTGAAGCAGAGGGAGATGGAAGCTAGTGAACCTGAGAAAAAGGTCAGACGATCCGAAGAAGTCGGCGTACATCTCCAGCAGTGAGCGCCGCTCCAGTATGAAGGTGGGCAGGGTGATCTTGGTGAGGTCCATGCCGATGGAGACCTGGCTCAGCAGGTGCATGATCACCGACCCGTGCTCCTGTAACATTCCCCACTGCAATCCAGTCTCCTCTCTTCTCTCCATTCAAAGGAGGAAAGGATGTCTGAACAATCTTCATCATCCGGCCGATCATAGATGGCGTCAAAGTCCAAGTGGGTGTCCCTCCAGGTCGGGGCTCTGGGCCCCATTCCTTCCCTGCGTCGCCAGCTTCAGCTTCCAAGCTCACGCCCGGCTCCTTGTCCAGGTCCTTCCCATGACTGATCGCCGCCTCGAACTGTCTGCAGCGGAGAATCTTATTTCTACAACTGCACTGGGTGTTTTCGGTTTTTTTTTCGCTCAGATTAACCCAAGTTATCAGTTATGGCCGGTACCAGGAGGGGAAAGAAGTCTTCATCTGTCTTCATCTGTATGAGAAATACTGGATGAAGGCCTTCTTTCCCCTCCCGATACTTGATGAGAAAGAAGCTCAGGATTACTTAGGCCGACGCAGCCGTCTGAGAGTTCGCCTGGGCATGCTGCGGACAGACTGAGTGGCTGGATGATGGATAGGCGGAATCGCGGCCGCTATGTAAGAACGAAAACGGCCGCCCTCCCCTTCGCCCTCCTTCCCGTCACAGGCACCCGCTCTCAAACCCGCCCATCGACTTTTCCCCCCACTCCCCTCCCCCGCCCCTCCCAGAGCCCTCCCTCCTTTTCCTAGACTGAGTTTCGTGCATTCAGCTTCCCAGACAGCCTCCCAGGAGACATGGCAGCCGAAAGGGGTGAGTTGGAAGCGGCCCCAGGCTGGCAGGGGGGAAATGATGCTGGGGCAAAATGAGCGTGTGGGCGTTTGGAAAGTGCCAGATTCAAGCTTCCCTTCTCCTGGAGGGGAAAAAAGGGGAAGTTCTAGCTCAGCCTGAGGGAGTTTTTCTCTCCGTTGCCTAATTTTTTCCTTCAAATTTAACGAAGGTTGAACTGAACCGGTTTAGTCTACCCCCTACCTCGAAAAGTAAGCAAATGCTTGAAAGAAATGTCCAACAAGGTATTCTCGGCTGTCGCCAAGATGCGCGGCCTCTGTTCCGAGCAATATTGTCAACCTACATGAGCGAATTTTACTAATTGCATATTTATTTACTTGCCGATATTGTCTAAAAACCTGGGAGTTATAATTTTTTTAAATTTGAAACATCAAAATTCTGAAAGTTTAGGGAAAAAATCCAGAAATTTCGCAAAACACCAATAAACCTCTCAAGCCACCACCTAGGCGGATGCTTGGTGGAAAGTTAGCCAATTTCTTTGAAAAACCAGGGAGTTATGATTTTTTTGGTTTTGAAACATCAATATTTTGAGTTTTGAAAAAAAATCCAAAAATTTTGCAAAACCGCAATAAAGCTATCTAGCCACCACCTAGGCGGACCTTCATGCAAAATTTCAGCCAATTTCATTGAAAAACCAGCAATTTATGATTTTTGGTACTTTGAAACATCAAAATTTTAGGTTTTGGGCGAAAAACGCAAAATTACGCCAAGCACCAAAAATGGCCTGGAGATACCACCCAGGCGGACCTTCATGCAAAAAATCAGCCAATTTCGTTGAAAAACCGCGGAGTATGGGCCTGCAACAGACAAATATATATATATATATATATGCGGACAGACGGACGCAAAAATGGGGTAACTGCTTAAGCTGGCCTTGGCCGCCCGCCGCTTCGGGCAGGGCGCCGAGCTCCTCCGGCCTCCGGGCACGGGTGCTACGGCCCCAACGCTTCGCCTAGCATGCGTAGCATGCTAGGCTACGCGCCGGGGCCTCCGCACCCATGCCCTCCGGCCTCCGGAGCTCTGACTGCCCTGTCCTTCGCGGCAGGCGGCCTTCGGCCGCGCAAAAATGGTTGCGCTGGAAAATGTGCATTTGAAAGGAGTAGATGAAGGGAGTACAGGTTGTCGAAGACTTCGTCGACGTCAAAGAATTCATCCTCGTCCTCTGAGCTGGAGTAGCTGGTGGGCGGGACGAGTGGCTCGCTTTCCGATCGCACAACCACTCCCTCATCTGCAAACCTGCCCCATTCTTCCCAAAACTTCATCCATGGGAAGAAGGCTAGGACCAGGGCCTGATTGGGAAAGCTCAGAAGATGGAGCTTGGGCATTCTGGCTGTCCTTTCGCTCTGCATCCCCCGCGTAGGCTGCGTTGAACATTTCGCCCTGTGTTTCAGTTGGCAAAGGATCCGTACTGTTAGGGCTAAGAAATCGGAACCTTGGCTAGCTGCAGGATGACGATGGAGTGCTTCACAGATTCCATCAGTGCCTGCAGTCCTTTTCTTAAGCGAGTCAAAAAGGCCTAGGACCAAATGGGACTAAGAAGGAAATCATAGTCCACTTACCGGGAGGGGAACAAAGTCTTCATCCGTTTTAATTATGCCTGCCAGATAGAATATCGGATGAAGACTTCCTTCCCCTCCCGGAGGGTCTTAGAAATATTAGGGTGAAAATAAAACTAACGTTGGAGGACTGGACGACCTGTGTGAGCATTTCCGTTTCTCGATGACTGCTGCACTTGACCAGGCGTTCCTCGATTGCCTAGTGTAAGCATTATTTTGCATTTTTCTTGAGCTATTCATTTCAGTCTCCTATCAGATTCAATCAGCAGCTCAGGCCGGAGAATACCTTGACATGGCGAATCATGATCTGCAGATATCCATCCGCTTCAGCGATACGCTTCTCGAACTCAGCTAATGAGCCCCTGTTGTTCACCGCCACCGCCTCACCCACAGGCAGCCATTTCTGCCAAATTTTTGTAATTGCCCTATTTTTTGTGGCGCTCTCTCCAGATTCATTTAGATTGCCAGTCCCAATTACATCCTACTTACTGTAGATTAGAGTAAAACCGAAAATAAAGGAATGCCACCTTGCCCTTGGGCTTGTAGAATCCAGAATGGCGCTGAATGCTGCGCTCCAGGGCTCGGATCCAGCGATCCCGCTCCTCCATGTTCTGCGCCTCAAAATCAGGGAGTATTGGATCCGCCTGAGGGACAGAGCAGGAAAGAATGCCTGGAAATGGAACATCTTGTTGTCCACGGTGATGGTGAAGGTGGAGTCGTCCTCGTCGTCGATGCCCACCACGGCGCCGCGCAGCCGAACGCAGCCTCGACGCACCCCGCGCATCATCTTCTCCTTCGACTGACAATCACGTTACGCTCCCCCGCAACCGGTTTAGTCAGAGTCACGGGAGATAATTGAAGCACCCTGACCTCCATTTGCCGACCCAATCAGGTGTAGTGGATGTTTTTACAGTGAATGCTGCTTTTAGTGCAATTAGATTGGAATATTAGGCATGGGGCAAGAAAAGACAAGCCTACTAAAACAGCTGTTTCAAGAGGAGATTATGATTCTTAGAAATCCAGTGTCTAACCAGGAATTTATGGAAAAATTATAATGTTAATGATTTTTTACACAACATCTCATTTAGTTTCATTTTTAGCGACAAAAAAACCTAAAAAGTCAACCAAAAACAGCAAATGCAATTGCTAACAGTGTAGTAGGAGAGAACTCCGGCCGTTTCGTCCAGCACAAAGTAGCGGTACTGCCAGCCTTGCATGACATTGGTCCACTTGCTCAGCGCTCCCTCCATCGTCATCCTCGCTTCTGCCCTTCCTCCCTTTTCTCCCCCCTGATTCACTTCTCACTCCAATCCTCGCCGCCTTTGGCCACAGGTGGAGCCAGGTGCCAGCCTCCCACGCTGCATTATGCACCAGCAGGTCTCACGGGAACTTCGCTCTACCGTAGCCAACTACGGGCGGGCCTTACACGGGATCTCGTTTTCTGCGCCACCTCGAAACACCTAAAACTGGCCAACAATTGATCGACCACAAAAACTCTGCCAGCCATTGATTGTCGAGGTTTTGAGAAATAGAACAAAAGGAAGGTGTCTTTGAATGTTTGACGAGGTCATAGTCTTGGTTCAGGCTACTCTGTGGATTTGTGAGAAGCAGGCATTCGGGATGAGCAGCAATAAATTGGATTATGACCTCATTTTTGCCAGCACCAGTGCTCGGCGGAAGGATGCGGAGGATGTGACAAGGGACTTGAAAAGCGACGATCTTAAAGGCTGGTCCTCTAAGAAGTGAGTGCCTTCCATTCGGAATTTTAAAAAAATATTTTTAATTTTTGAAATTTTTTTTATTTTATATTTTTACCAGGAACCCAGGGTACCCGCAGAGCATGATTTTCCAGCTGGAGGCCACCGCCAACCTTCTCCGTGTCGAGCTGCAGATTCATGACCGCTTCGTCCGTTAGTTCTCTTTGCCTTACTCACATTATATATTGCTATTATACCTTACTGATATATTAGCCTTTCACTTTTCATTATTCTCATTTGCTTTATGTTCCACGGCATACGCATGGACGAGAGCAAATACCGTTAGTAGCATGGATGCCTTACCTTTTATACAGCTATAGCTCCCTAAAAACGCATAGAAAAAGAGCTGATAAACCTTAAGCGGCCCATGATAGGAGATAAAAGCTGAAAGCTAGACAGAAATGAGGCAATGTGTGCAGCTCAGAAAGTGGAGCTGGCAGTGGCCAGCATGAGCGACGATGCCCAGGGGGCTCAGCCGGGGGAGGTGGACCTACGTCGCCTGCGCTGGGAGACGGTGGTGGCTGAATGGAGGATCTAAGAGGTGAAGGGCAGAGGTTGAAGGTGGGGAAGACGGTGTTCATGCCGCTGGGGGCGGGCACGCGGGAGCGGGCCGGGGACACCGGCGGGGAGCGACGGCTGGTCTTTGTGGATGCTCGCGGAGATTTTGTGAAACTTATTCTTCATACGAACCACGCCGGGGCTGGAAACCCTGCCAACCAGGTACTGCTACCGTTTCATTGTCATGATGGGAAAAGCTGGACTACTTCTCCCATCGAATTATTTTTTTGATCTTTAAGAGGCGGAATTCGATAGGCTCAAAATGTGAGATTCCAGATTTCAAAAATGAAGTTTCTCAGATTCGAATGAATTTATGCCACAATCTAAGGCAATTTAGTTCTCATCTCTGTGCCACCAGTCGTTTCCCAAAAAACGAATTGGTTGACCTGATATGGTCACTTTTGTAAAATGCACTTTTTTGGGCCTTTGAAACTTGCAATTTCAGTTTTTTGAAAAATTTGTTTAAGAAATTTCAGATACTTGTGGATCATTATATATCAATCGAAAGGTAATTAGGTGACAAAAAAGGTGGTGTACTCCATTTTTGGCATAAATTATTCTGAAAAGCGTAATTTTGAAAAATCGAAAATTTCGAAATTTCAATTTTGGCACATAAAAACTGATAGCTCAAATTTGAGTGGTTTTGCCAAGGGGTGGACCATAACCACGTTAAAATTCAGGTTCTTGTGGTCATTTTGATATATAACACGCCTGGTTTCGGTTTGTTAGAATCAGGAATTTTTTCGATTAACAAGGTATTCTCGGCGGTTGCCAAGATGCGCGGCCTCACATCAAGACACCACCTAAATGAAAATGCATGCCAAAATTCAACAGATTTCAGTGAAAAACCACGAATTATGCATGTTCCGATTTTTGAAACATCAAGATTTTAGGTTGTTTGACTATAAATCGAGTAATGCTAATTATTTCAAAAATTCCTTTTGCCTGCTTCAAGATATTACTTTCACGCACGTACCTACCAAAAATCAGCTATTTTCATAGAAAAACCATGGACTTATTCATGTTAAAATTTTTGAAACATTAAGATTTTGGGTTTTTGACTATAAATCAATAAATAATAAATATTTCGAAATTTCCTCTTGCCAGCTTCAATATATTGCTTATACAAACGTACCTGCCAAAATTCAGCCATTTTCATTGAAAAACCAGTGATTTATGAATTTTCGTATTTTGAAACATCAAAAAATTGAGTTTTGGCCGAAAATCAAAAAATTACGTCAAGCCCAAAAAATGGCCTGGAGATACCACCCAAGTGGACTTTCATGCAAAAAATCAGCCAATTTCGTTGAAAAACCGCGGAGTATGGGCCCCGGAAAGACATATATATATATATATGCGGACAGACGGACGCAAAAATGGGGTAACTGCTTAAGCTGGCCTGGGCCGCCCGCCGCTTCGGGCAGGGCGCCAGAGCTCCTCCAGCCTCCGGGCACGGGTGCTACGGCCCCTACGCTTCGCCTAGCATACTTCGTATGCTAGGCTACGCTCCGGGGCCTCCGCACCCATGCCCTCCGGCCTACGGAGCTCTGACTGCCCTGCCCTCCGCGGCAGGCGGCCTGCGGCCGCGCAAAAATTTGCACTCAACATTTGGCCCTATGTTAAAGCATAGGCAAAATTTTCGGAAAAAAATTTTTGTCTCAGATTTCTATTTTTACTGCCTATATATCTTCTTTAGGCTCCAATACACCCTACTGTATCATTGGTTTCTTTTGTTTTAGTTCAAAATATGTCAATCCTGAATCAACTATTTCCTATGCTTAAGCATAGGCTATATTATGCTTCTCTCCCATTTTAGAAGTTTTTGGGTCATAACTCAACTAAATCTCCAAGAATTTCAGCAAAATTTTTTTTCACCGAAACTTTAGGAACCTTTTGCTTTAATTGAGACTAGCTACAGCTATTAATAATGAACAGAGGTGTTATGGCACTGAATTATGTTACCAAAAGCTGTTTATAGGCTAATAGGTGTGTGTTAAGATAATTAGGTGCCGTGCAACCTGTGTACAGTCTACACACCTTATTTTGGGAACCAAGCTTTTGGTCTTTCTGTGAAAAAAAGTTTGTCGAAATTCTTGGAGATTTAGTTGAGTTATGACCCAAAAACTTCTAAAATGGGAGAGAAGCATAATATAGCCTATGCTTAAGCATAGGAAATAGTTGATTCAGGATTGACATATTTTGAACTAAAACAAAAGAAACCAATGATACAGTAGGGTGTATTGGAGCCTAAAGAAGATATATAGGCAGTAAAAATAGAAATCTGAGACAAAAATTTTTTTCCGAAAATTTTGCCTATGCTTTAACATAGGGCCAAATGTTGAGTGCAAATTTTTAATCGAAAAAATTCCTGATTCTAACAAACCGAAACCAGGCGTGTTATATATCAAAATGACCACAAGAACCTGAATTTTAACGTGGTTATGGTCCACCCCTTGGCAAAACCACTCAAATTTGAGCTATCAGTTTTTATGTGCCAAAATTGAAATTTCGAAATTTTTGATTTTTCAAAATTACGCTTTTCAGAATAATTTATGCCAAAAATGGAGTACACCACCTTTTTTGTCACCTAATTACCTTTCGATTGATATATAATTATCCACAAGTATCTGAAATTTCTTAAACAAATTTTTCAAAAAACTGAAATTGCAAGTTTCAAAGGCCCAAAAAAGTGCATTTTACAAAAGTGACCATATCAGGTCAACCAATTCGTTTTTTGGGAAACGACTGGTGGCACAGAGATGAGAACTAAATTGCCTTGGATTGTGGCACAAATCGGAGAAAATTTTTTTTTCAAAACTGGAATACCCCTCTTAGGGACTATCTCGAGTCTATCAGATTCTGCGTCTTAATAATTATGATTAATGTTTATTGATTTGGATTCATTTTCATTTTTTAAATTTTAAACTTGAAGGTGTTTTGATGAGTTTTGTTGCACAGGCCAGAGAAGGCGAAATCTGCAGGTAGGCCTGCAGGCAGTATCTTTCTATGGATTCCCAGAGCGGAGGGCAGAGGATGGAGGTAGGATGTAAAAGTGGATATTGCTGGACAAATAGCTGGCAAATTGAATGAGGGATGACGAGTGAGTACGATGCGACGGTGGAGAATCTGATGCCCGGCCACGAATCCCACTGCGCGCTTGTCAAGAACGCTAAGCCGCTCTGTGCTGGAAACCCAAAAAATCAGGTTTGCGTTTCATCCAGTTTCCTCTATCCTTATTTTTTTCTCGGCTTTTTAAAATTTCAAACCTAAACTTTGGATTGGCAGACTTCTGAAAATGCAGATCTCTGTTCTGATCCGTGCCCTGGAACAGAGAGCTGAGGAAGACGAGGAGATGAAGGCGAAATGCGAAAACGCCATTCGCGTCTTAAAATCCGTACTTCCTTTCCCTTGGCCGTTTCTCATTTAGCCTTGTCATCCTCTCCAGACAGAAGAACAGATGGACTTTTTCCGCGAGAAGCGCAAGGAGGCTGCCTCTGCTGGTGCCAAACCTTATCTCTCCTAGTTTCAAATGCCAATACGGTTTTGGGTCGGTCTTGGCAGCCAAACCAATCGACTTTGTGCTGGACATCGACCGCCGCGGGCGAAAGGAGTTCAACTACGGCATCCTTACCTCCGGCATTGACGACATCTTCTCAGCCGATGAGGTCTCATTCCTACTCTATCCTCAGAATTCAACATTTGCCTCTCCCCCTTTGTCCAGCTGCAACGACTGGGCATTGTGGAAGGTCTAGAGACGGAGGTCTGCCTTCGCCCCCACTGCAACGGCTTTGACTGCCTGCGTCAGCCCAATCAGGTACACTCACACATTCGGCAGGCTGAATGGCATCAAGGAAGCTGAATACCGATGCCTCCTTGCAATCTCATATTCCCCACTGGCTGCCAGTCGAGGCAAATAAGCTCATTCCTCAGGCGCCGCGAGACTTCCGTCAGGTGGCCAAGCTGAAGGCCGCAGAGAAGCCGGCCAAGGATCCGGACATCTCGGTCGCCACCTTGGGCACCGGTGACTTCAGGGCTTTGAAGAAGAAGTAAAGTGAGGGGTGAAAGTTGGGCTGAAGTGCGAGCTCGGGCAGAGTCGGCGGCGCCGCGCTTTCGGCCCAACACCCGCCTCGCCAACCGCAAATTTGACGACGATGACATCTGAGGCTGACGGAGGCTCTCTACAAGTGATTGCCGTGATCGAATACTACTTTAGGAATCGCAACAATTCTCAAAACGCCAATCTTTGAACCACAGACTAAAAATCATATCTGGTATCATCGGCAGGCCAAATGTAGGTCTCTTTTCTCCCAAATTTGCAAATGTCTCGAGTAAAAAGTGAAGGAAATACAATTTCTACTAGTGGAATCTGTTGCTTGAACAGTTGCATTTTGTTTTTGATGCACAGTTCAGTCTCTTTCCATGTGTGCCCAAAAACAAAATGCAGATGACACAGCAGATTCCGCCAGTAGAAATTGTATTTCCTTGACTTTTTACTCGAGGCAGTTGCAAATTTGGGAGAAAAGAGACCTACATTTGGCCTGCCGATGGTACCAGATATTTCTTCCACTTTTAATGTAGTATAAAAAGAGTAAAATGCTACATCATGAGAAGCTTATGAATTTTCAATCATCAAAAAGATATAGACAAGATGCAAAGCAACCGTGATAAATTTTGATTTGAATTGAGCAACCATTTTGAGTTGGAATTTTATCTAAAGCTCCACTGCTCATTCTTTTAAGCCGTAAAGCAGGCGGCACTTTATGGCAGAAGTTATATTTTATTCGTCAGGTTAGCTCAAATGACAAGCTATTTTTGAATTTTTTTTCATTATTTTCATTTTCAATTTTTATAAAAGCCACCAACTTTGATTTCAAGCCATATGCCTTAAGTTGTGCTGCTATGAAGAAAAAAATTCCAAAATTGGAGCATGATTCAGATTGAAAAAATCTAAATTTTGATCATTTTGCGAATACCTGTATAATTTGACTCGTTAATGCATATCAGATTGATTCTAATATTGTTCAATCTATTTCTATCCAGTTTATTTGCTTTTTTAATTTTATTGTAGCTAAAAATTTAATTAAACTTTTATTTGATTTGCTTTTACAGTTTTAGTTGTATTTTGCATTTTTTATTATATAATTTACCTATCTCTACAGTTTTTGTCCTCTTTTTGCCAAAATTGTCGCCTGCTTATGAATGAAAAGTGGAGTTTTGAGATGAAATTTCTGCTCTAAATGGTTTCTCAATTCAAATCAAAGTGTATCACGATTGCTTAGTCGTTCTCTTGTCTATATCTTTTTGATGATTGAAAATTCATAAGATTATCATGCTGTATATTTTAATCTTGTATTATACATAGAATGCTACTCCGTAGCATTTCAATATTTAGCGATTGCTTTGTATATTGCTGGAAAAACTTTATTAAAATAAGGCATTCTTAATTTATTTTATTTTGAAATATCTAAGAACAAATATTCATAGATCAGAAATCAAAAACAAAGGCTGGCGGGATCAAGAATGGCACATACTTGGAAGAAAATGACAAGCGCTGCAATGAATAAAACAAAAAATCACTGGCCAGGAATTAACCAAACCACAAGCCAAGAATCTGTCCAAAATTAATAATCTTGCTTTGCACAAAAATATTCACAGCTGAATGGATAAACCTGAAGTCCCGACCCAGTTGCCAGCCACCCGGAACCAAAACCAGTTTGTTAATTTGTTTAATTGTTATTTAGCGTTGTTTTATATGAGAGTGTTTTGCTGTTTTTACAGTCGGGGCAACCTGACTTAGGCGGGCCTTTGTGACGTCTGAAACCACACTGCATGGGAGTAAGGCCTTGCTTAGTAACCCAGCCTTGAGTGAGTGCGTGAGTGATCTGTGATTGTATTTATGTCTTTTTACCTAATTTTGCTGTTCTTACAGTTGGAAAATCAGCAATATGCTGAACGAAGAG
>JASANA010004787.1:0-11849 GCA_030248095.1 Ptycholaimellus sp. GST1_10
TAGTAAATAAACTTGTTCCACTTCCTGATTGGTTCTTCATGGCTAAGAGACTGTTATTCTGCAGCCAGTGAAACATGGGAGTAGTGAGTAGGCGCCAGTGGATCTGTGGGTGGCGTCCACTGTGAGCGGCTGTGGGCCTTCAACCCCAACCTATAGATCGATCAGATTGTGGAGGCTCCTGCCAGCCGAGGTCACGATGGGCTAACAGAGGCCTCTCTTAGCGTTGCTCCGGGCGCTGCTGAAAGAGGAAGAGCAACGGCCGGGCTAAACTGATTCAAGTACTGCAATTTTTCGTGCCCAACCCCAATGCCTCTCTCGCCATAAACCTATCAGTGCAGTCTTCGGTTTGCTCTGTGATTCCGGTTGAATAAACAGAACAAACGCGAAGAAAAAACTACGACTGGGCACGGAAACAGGCCAACTTCAAGGCCAAGATCTGCTCCTCGCATTCCGCTGGGAACCAGAAGCCAGGTCGAAGCTTCAGGCTTGATTTGGTTGGCAGGGATCCATGGCTCAACGTAAGCTCCTGACATTTTGAAAGTTAGATAAGCAAACCCCAATGCATGAGAACTATCAAATCCGCGTCACTTGACAACGAAACGCATTTTAGTGTCATACGTCGTTGAAAACATTGTATGACAACATTTTGCTTTGTTGTCATACAACGTTTTTAATGACAACATTAGAGCACCCCCCCCGGACGTATCGTTGTCATGTGACATTGCAAATGTTGTCAAGTGACGTAGAGCCGAACTATCACCAATTGAGCAATGCAGTTGGATACATGTAGGCAGTGAAACATCGGGAGGGCAAGTGCTTAAAAAGTGCGCTTAGATTTCGTTAATGTAGTGATGCTGATGCTGAGATAACTTTTAAAATGTTGATTCATGGAACCGTTAGCAGTGCTTATCGCCTGCACCTGAGGCTGGCCAGTGGAGGCAGCCAGTCTTATAGAACGCTCTTGAAACCTATACAAGTAAAATACTAACATGCTTGAAATAAATTAGAAACATCTCAAATGTCAGTGAATCTTTAGACCCAGCCTTACATGGGAAATGGTGAGGAGGATGAGGAGAATGATGGAAAAGAGGTTCTTTTTCGATACATTTAAAAAAACTGGGTTCACCATTTAGGTGGGCAGAAAAATGTCTTCGTTGCTCAGCTCCCAGCCTTTTCTATTATTTACCACCATCGACCATGGTCTCTATGCCAATCAAAGCGATCAGATTCATTGCATTCCATTGATTCATTCCCAGCTCAGCTCAGCCTGTCTTCGCAGCTGAAGGCGTGATGTTTCAAAAATTATTTGTAAAGCTGTGAACATGCAATATCCCTAATCCGTTACGAGCTCCTACATCGACAATAATTTAAGAAGCATTGTATTACTGCTCAGAGAAAGCTGGTCCCGAAGAGCTGAGAGAGGTACCGGCTGGAGCTTCGGGCGTATACGGCAGTCGTGCTGCAGAGGCCCCGCGGCAATATGGAGAACGTCCATTGCACTCTATCAAGCGCTAGCCTAGTTCCAAGTCTTTTCTAGCCTATTTTCTGCTCAAAGCTTGCCTAAGGCGGCTGATGGCTTTTGATGAAAATTTCGTGAATGAAGACTTTGTTGGTTCTTAAAAAGTCATCCTGCATTTGTGATCACCAGCAAGCCGTTTGACGCGAGACAGCCTTGCGGTTGACCTCGCAGGCAGTTGCGCCGCCCTTTGGAAGTGGAGCTGTGAGAAAGAAGGGTAGGAGAGTGAGACAGGGGCGCCTTGAACAGGCTGGACGTAGCGCCGCTCCCCGGATCCCCCGTGGCTCTGCCTCAAATCAGCTTCACTGGTCAGACACTTCCTGTCCACCAACAGCTGGTCTGGCTGGCAATCTGCTATCACCGCCTTTAACATCTCAAAGAAGGATCGACAGGTGAATGGTGTTGAGGAATGATATTGATGTCCTCTTGCTCCTCGGAATCGGCGCGCAGCGAGGACAGGATCCCGGAATCTGACCAGCTTGATGATGGCTCAACCACTTTCCATCGTTTCTGGATCTCTGAGCATCTATATTGACGCTGTCTCCTGGCAACATTGTCTTGTTTGGCAGTAAATCTCTACAGTTACAAGGACAGCTAAATGAGTATCTATTCATGAACATCGAGTTGACATGTAAAAACAGACATCACACGAATTGCGAAACATTTGCATTGCACACACTATTGCTGACCCATTGACGATTTGCATTTTCTGTGCCATATAGTCAGCCTATGAAACATCAGAGTGCTAAGTGACTGAAAAGCGTACCTTGGGCGTTTCGCGTAGAATGGATATCTAGCCGTGAATCCAAATTTAATTTAACTTTTTGCGTAATGGAAAAATTAAAATTTTATCAAAGGCAGGGACAAGGCTGGGAATTCACCAGAGGGCCACCAACGCCTCCAGGGCCATCTCCTTCTGCTCGAAACTCACACGCGCCGATTCGCTCACCACCAGCTCCATCAGTGTTGTCAGCTGTACAAATAGTCCCTACTTCGTTTGAGATTCGAAGTCGGTTAGAAGGAGAATGGATATGGAATGGCTGCTTTTCAGCCGGTCTATATCAAAAGATTCTGGCATTGCTGGTTTGATGCACTCAATTGAAAGAGGTTGCAAACAGCAGGCAGCAGATGCAGAGGGCGGAGGAGAAAATCTGAGCCACTGTTTTCAACGAAATTTTGAATGTTCAGGAAAATCTGAGGCACTTTGCCTCAAATTTTCTGACCAGGCCGGAATGTTTGAGGCAGTAATTTGGAGACAGGCCTATTTGTTCAGCAAATCCGCAAAGCTCTTCAGGGCTGTGAATGAGCTCGTCGTTAGCCCCAGACGAGGCCCAGAAGTTAGCCGTTTACCAATGTTTCTCCTTTTTTCATCTCCTTCCATTGTCATGTACTACATGCCTACATGTCATTTATCACATGTTTTGGGCCGAATAAATTCAGGCTAACAAAAATCATTTCGCCACCTCAACATTTCCCAACTGCCTCAGATGTTCCTAGAGCCGGGAAAGTTGAGTCAAAGTGTCTTAGATTTTCCTAAATATCAACAAAAAAGTGCCTCAGATTTTCCGGCGACTCCGATTTTTCGGTGCCTCCGATTCTCCGATTTTCCAGTAACACAGGTCAGGCCAAATTCTCATCATTCTTGGCTGCTCAGCCACTTGGCGGCTTCGGCATCAATCGGTTGCCCATTCATTTGAAGTTTATTTTTAAGGCTCAGTGTCACAAAAGGGGGCGTGGGAAACAAATTTTTTGCTGCTTTTAGCAGAACAGCCATTAATCGAGAAAAGAATGAAAAATTAGAAAAGTAGAAACGAAGAATGAATTATTCCCTACTACTAATGGAATCTGCTGTGTCATGTGTATTTTGTTTGAGCGCGCATGAAAAGAGCCTTGGAACTGCGCGCGAAAACAAAATGCAAATGCCCCACAAGCAGATTCCATTAGTAGTAGGGAAATTTCCTTTGCTTTTCACTCGGGGAAATTGAAATTTTTGGGAGAAAAGAGCTTACTTTCGGCTTGCCGATTGGCCTGGCGCGAGGGAGCGCAGCGACCGTCAGCGCCCAGGCCCTCTTTTCGACCCAGGTGTCATTTTCGAGGGTCAATGCTAGATCTTAATTTTGATAAGGCTCTAGCTGCCGCTATGAGCCACCAATCGTTTTTATTCTTGTTGCACTGGAAAGAGCATCTACAAATTAGTCTAGACTCGCGTGAAAAGCCCCTAAAACCTTGTATTTCATGGTGAAAATCGAAAAATAAGTTGCCGTCCGAACTCCTGCTGCTGCTGCCCTGCTGCTTCGCATCTGCTAATGAACGAGAGTAGGTATTCATTTCTCCCCCCGCCCCAACCTCTGACTGGTCATTGGGCCTCACGTTTACTCATAAACCTTATGTTAAATGCATTAGGTTAAGCTATATGCACCAGTGGTGTAGTGGTCTGAGCGGTTGGGCAGCCGGTTGAAACTGGCAGGTTCGAATCCTACTCAGGCAATCATTTTATTTTTTGTCTATTTATTCAAATTTGGGGAAACAGCTGGTACCATCGGCAAGCCAAAATTAGTTCTTTTCTCCTAATTTCGCACTGTCTCAAATCTCCCAATTTGGCACATTCCAAACTTTTATTTTTTAGTTAAATGGTTTTTTATTACTCATTTATGCATTGAACTATAAACTAAAAACAACAATAAGAAGAAATGAATTGATATAAATTTATTTTTGTATGTTTAAAGTTGAGGAAATAACTGGTACCATCGGCAAGCCGAAAGAAATCTCTTTTCTCCCAAAAAATCGATTGCCCCGAGTGTAAAGCCAAAGAAATTGCCCAACTACTAATGGAATCTGCTGTGTCTTTTGTATTTTGTTAGAGCGCGCATGAAAAGAGCCTTGGAACTGCGCACGAAAACAAAATGCAAATGCCCCACGAGCAGATTCCATTAGTAGTTGGGCAATTTCTTTGGCTTTACACTCGGGGCAATCGATTTTTTGGGAGAAAAGAGATTTCTTTCGGCTTGCCGATGGTACCAGTTATGGTACTATTTATAATACATGATGAAGCCCAGTGACCCGGGGGCAGGGGGCGGGGGGAAGAATGAATACCTACTATCGTCCATTGAATAGATGCGGAGAAGAAGGAGAAGAAGAAGAAGAAGGAGGAGGAGTTCGGACAAATGGTTTCGGGTGATTTTCTAATAATTGCTATTGCTATAAGTTTTGGGCGATTTCTCTCGATTTTTGGACAATTCGATGATGCTTTTTCTAATGCAAAAAGAATCAGAACGATTGGATTCTTCTGTGAGGAGCAGGACCCTTATCAAATTTAAGATCTAGCAATAACCCCGAAAACGTACACCTGGGTCGAAAAGAGGGGCTTGGCGCTGACACTCCGCTAACGCTCCGCTCGCGCCAGCCCAATTGGGTAGAAAAGTGAAATGTTTTGTGATAGCACATCTATGCACTCCTGCTCATAGCAACAAAACTTCATTGCACTGAGATTAGCAAGGCCAAAATCTTTCTGGACCATAAGTGGAATGTGGCAGTCTTTCAAGCAGACGAATAAATGCGTGACAGCCGCATGGTATAGTCCATATCTTGTCATGCGAGCGATGAGCCATCCTAGTTGATGCGTGCATGAAGCAGGGGCCAGTACAAGCGTTAGCACGAAACAGATCGCCCGTGTCCGCGTTTGAATATGGCTTTAGGGAAGGCTTTTTTGAAATTCTAACCACAACCATAATCTCATTTCAGTTCATAAGCAGTCATCTGTCACTTCATCTTTGAGAGGGGGCAAAAATAACTTTGCCCCTCATTGCATACAAAAAACCATTACCCCTCGTTGCATAAAATGCATATGTCCAAGAGCCCAAGCAGCAGAAATTGCATTTCCTTGACTTTTTGCTCGAGGCAATTGCAATTGTTGCATAAAAGAGACCTATATTTGGCCTGCCGCTGGTACCAGGCAGGATTCGCTTTCAGTGGTATTTCGAACCTGGGCGCAAAACTAAAAATAAAGTGATCAGTGATCAGTGATCACCACTGAATCAGCCCGCTGAATCAGGCCGCTGAATCAGCCGGCTGATCAGTGATTATACATATTATATATAAAATGATCAGCCGGAATCAGCGGGAATCAGCCGGATTCAGCGATTTTTAGTTTTGCGCCCTGGTACAATCCCTTCTTACACAATGCTGACGGCTGCCGCCAATATGTGACCGCCAACTTTGAACCAGCATGTTTAGCAGAACAAAAGATTGTGCCGAACAGTGCTCAAATTATCGTAGCGAGAAGCATGGAGGAGGTAGCGAGCTCCGAAGGCAGCCAGGTCCTGACACTGGCTCAGCTTCACAGCGCAGAGCGCAGGTTCGCTCCTTGTCCTCAGTGTGCCATTTTTTTTAGAAATATAGCTTTTTTAATTTCTTTTTTAAAAAATTTTGGGAAATTTCAAAAGAAAATGAAGATTTGTCGACTAAGAGCAGTTTTGAGATCATTTGTGTTGACAGCGATAATTTTTGGCTTCTTTTTTGCTGCCTTTCGTGTTTTTGCAACATTGTTCATCGGTGATCACAATGTTTAGTTAACAAATCTTTAATCAATTGAGACAAAATTATCACTAATAAATGTTTAAATTAGATTAAGTTATATTGTATCACATTGTTTGTGTACCGTCACATAGTTTACTAGTTTTTGACGGTATTCATGTATTTGCTGCGCTATTTGGCATTGGAATTGTTTTAGTGATTTGTTAATGTCATGTAAAGTCTGGTGAAAGTCAAACATTTCCTTGTTAAATTCAATAGGCCAATTATTATCAAAAATTGAAGGCTTCAAAAAGTCAAGCAATACCAGTATTCTTTCCTTAATACAACCCATCTCACTCATGCATTCCTTATATCTTTCCTCGCTTATACCTTCCACCGCTGTGGAATTCGTGACTTTGTCCCTTAATAATTCTGCAAATTTTGTTATGGTGGATAGAAACTTATTGAGTTGTTGCTTGTATAAGTCTAAGTTCATGTCAGGTGGAATCAATGTAGAAAGATCATCGCTACTGTCATACTTAATGCCCGCGCGCGTTTCCTTTTTGGAAAATTTAAAGTAAGGTTTAAACCAACTATTTAACTTGCTCAAATTTTGGAAATAAACGGAAGTTAAAGCTAAAAGTTTTTTAATTACATTAAGAACTCCTTCCTTACTTCCAATTCCTAGGCAATACATATCTTGCATCAATGAGATTCGAATTCGTTCTAATAGGTTTGATAAATTGGAAATATTTGTGAATATTTCTTGAAGCGTTGCATCTTTTTCCGTTGTATAACCACGAAAGAAAAAGTTGTTTTTAAATGTTGCATGGAGGAATGAATTTAAACGCCAATAAGCCAGGTCACATTGTGCTCTACTGATTGTGCACTTACATTGCTGTGTGCAGGAGTCTTTGGCTGGACAGCTGCTGCAGTCCAACTGGAAGAGTCCCAGCTCCATCACGCTTTTCTGGAAGGACGGCGGGCAGGCCCGAGCTTTGTCAAGTCTCCGTGGCAGAGCCCAGTAGAGGTAGCGTAACCGTATGCCATCGGCCAACAGGCGCCAGGGGTAGATGAGTGCATCTTCCTCAGGGGCCAGCTTACTCAGCGGGCCGGAAGGCAGTGGGAGAGCGGCTGTGGCAGCCTGGCAGTCCCTCGCACAGGCGTCGCTTCTGGGAATTGAAGGCTCCGCAAAGTGAGTGTCGAATTTGCGGCACTCCGGAGCTGCGGCATTGCAGGGCGGGAGGAGGAGCAGCAGGAGGTGGAAAGGCATTGCTGGATGGACTGAAATTGGAGTGGGAAAGCAGTGGAGCAGCTGGCCAGAAAGGAGCGGAATAACAAAATCTCATTCTGCCAGGCTGGGGCAAAGTTAATCGAAAAACAGGCCAAGCTGCAAAAGAAAACTGTAAAAACTTTTTTGAACCAAACTAAAAACAGTTTCCGATCTTGGTCAAAATGCAAATTTCGCTATAGAATAAAAGACAGGGCGGTGATTGGGTAAAAGGGCATACGTTCATTGCGCTCTGCCTCATATACTACTTGTTGGTTTCTACCATTTTCAAACCAAAAACTGGCCGATTTTTGCGCGGCCGAAGGCCCCCTGCCGCGGAGGGCAGGGCAGTCAGAGCTCCGTAGGCTGGAGGGCATGGGTGCGGAGGCCCCGGAGCGTAGCCTAGCATGCGAAGCATGCTAGGCGAAGCGTAGGGGCCGTAGCACCCATGCCCTCCGGCCTACGGAGCTCAGGCGCCCAGCCCGAAGCGGCGGGCGGCCAAGGCCAGCTTAAACAGTTACCCCATTTTTGCGTCCGTCTGTCCGCATATATATATCATATATATATATATATATATTTGTCTGTTCCAGTCCCATACTCCGCGGTTTTTCAACGAAATTGGCTAATTTTTTGCATGAAGGTCCGCCTGGGTGGTATCTCCAGGCCATTTTTGGCGCTTGGCGTAATGTTTTGAATTTCGCCCAAAATTCAATTTTTTGATGTTTCAAAACACTAAAAATTGAATCTGTGAGGTGCGTGGTGTACCCTTGGATAGGTTGAGCAGAGCTCCAACCTAGTGAAGGTAACATTTATCTGGAGAGGAAAGGTGAACTGAATTGGAGAGGGAGGAGAGCAGCAGCAACATTAACTCAAACATCACCAGTCAAAATAGAACAAAGGATGGATGAATCATGTCACTGCTGGATAGCCGATCCTCTTCTGTCCGGTTTTTCTCCACCTGAAGTTCCTCTGGACCAGAAGTTAGAGCACCCTCACAAATCTATCAACAAGGCACCGGACATAAAGTAAGCATTTACTCCCAAGTTTGAATGGGCGCCAATAGCCTGAGTCAGAGAGGAGGGAAAGATGCGCACACTGGAAACCCCGCAGCTCCCAAGCTTTCAACTCCACTCCCTAGCTTCAGTCAGAAGCGCCATGGAGCTGCTCTTTCTGGACACCCTGAAGCATGGCAGCCTGGGCCAAGAGGATGTGCAGATGGATCTGGTCCGATTCACGGGCGCCAGAACTGCCACCGTTCGCGAGATTCGCATCATCCCTGCCGGTCACCAGGTTTCGGCCTCTTATGTTATAACATAGGCCTCCTATGTTATAACATAGGGCTATTTTTGAGATTACTGAATTCGCAAGGCTGTAGCTCATATGGGCTTCTTCTGTCACAAATCAAAAGGGTACCAAAAGATTGCAAATTTTATGAAAAATTTAAAAAATAGGTCAATTTGGGGGCACTTCATAGTAAAAAATTGAGGAAATCGCCAAAAACATCATTTTTGGCAATGTTCAGTTTTATCAATTTTCGACACTTTTGGGCTTATTTCTGGCCTCAGGTCAGTTTCAGCATATTTATTTTGACAGAATAAGCTTTGCCTAACCCTAAGCTTTAGAATGATATGCATAACCCTAGGACAAAGCTGTTTTGTTTAGCTCTAGGAGACAAAATAAGTCGGTAATCTCCAGTTGCGAAAAATTTCCCCATTTTTTTTGACAGAAATTACATTTTTGATCATATCTCGGGCTAGGATTCATATTTTTTAAAAATTCCAACGGGAGAGAGATCGCAAAAACTTGCTCTACAATCCTGTTTATACAGTTGGTCAACTCAAAAATTTCACTTTTCCAGCCCTTCCACAGGATATCTAAGGACTTATGTGAAACGTCTCTTAATACTGAATTAATAGGTAAAGTTCCTATTCAAGCAGGCTCTGATGATGTGCTGCTGGACATGCGGCGGGAGTACAGCGTACAGCGTGGCGGAGTTCTGCCGAGTCGTCGACTACATTTGGCCAAAGTACCCGCTTTCATTATGGCCTGCTCTTCTGAAACTTTGACAAAGGATCAATAAATGATGATTGTCAAAAGCAAAAATATTTAAAAAGCAAAAGCGTAAGATGGATGCGGCTTGCTGTGCAGCCAGATTTGCGATGTTTCAATAGTCACATGTAAAAGCCAAGGCGAAACACTAGATTAATACTGTTATCAAATTTGCAAGTGAGCTAAGGACGTCAACACACTCTCTGCCTTAATGCAGTGTGGCAGGAATTTATTTAGCAACGGATGCGATGTAGGGCTTCCCCACAGAGACAGCGGTGGACTTCCAAGGGATGCTGAATCTTGTGCTATCGTTTCCCCGGTGTCTTCATTGACCAGCACTACCCAAGGCCTGCCACGCCCGAAGACCGCCTCAAACGCATTGACACTGGCGAGGAGCCCTTCTACTTTCTATTGGGGTGAATTCAGTTGTTTTTGAGACGTTTTGAAGGGGAAAGTTCTTGCATCTGTATTTATTGAAAAATCTTGCCGACCAGCGAAAGATATATTAGCTAATGGTCTCTCCCAATAGGTGGCGCAAACGATGCCAAGATATTTCATTGTAGAACAGCAATTAGAGCAATTTGAATCGATTCCATTGATTTATTAATGAGTTATATAATTGTGTTAATTCAAAAGAATAGAGTGTGCAACATTGGACAGGTGGAGGATGCCGGAGTATGTGCAGATCTGTCGGAGGGATTACCACAGGAGCTACTTTGATCCGCCTCTTGGACCAGTGCAGCCTGAGGCCAAGTTTGATGCTCATTTCAGCTTCACCTCAATGATGACAAACATAGCTTCAGTGCTCAGCCTGTTTTTTCGACTCAATACCCTTTATTCTTTGAATGAAAGCTTCTTCAGTGCTCAGTTATGGTCAATGGTTTTGCATAGCCTTCATTTAGTTTTCCCTGCAAGGAGGTGAAAAGGTGCCAATTGCAGAAGCACTGCAAAGCCTAAGTGTCTTGGGCTCGGGACATTGTAGCACGGTGTACAAGGCCGTGGATACGGACTTTGATCGACTGATGGTTGTTGTCTCTCTGGCTGTTGAACCCGAAGTGCAGAGCGCCATTCTCAACGAACATCCTCCACAAGACCTCTCATATTGTACCATGAAGCCTGATCTTTCACAGAGTTTGTGAAAAACCAGCGTTCACTATTTCAATTAATATAAGCTTGACCTCAGATATCTCAGAAACAAAGGCCTTCCCCAGCAATCCAAAAACACCCCCAGCCAGTTCTTATAGTTCTGTTCTTATAGTTCTATGGGGCGCTGTTTGTGCAGACGCAAATGAGCACCTGCATCGAGTTCATGGATGCTGGTTCGCTAGAAAGGTGCGGACCACTCCCGCTTCCAATACTGGGCGAGGTCCTTCCGCCATTTTCTCAACCTTTTCTTAGTCTCTGATCATCTGCAAACAATTTTCGCGCGCTTCGCGCGCAGAGTCTAATTTAGTACCAATTAACCAATGTATATGCCCATTTGGAGCCTAATTTCAAAAATTTTCTCCGCTATGCGAAAATTTTGCAATTTTTTTTACCAAATTTGCTATTTTTTCAAGTTTTTTTGCTTTTCTTGGCAATTTAGTTTGAAAATTTTTGCGCGCTTCGCGCGCATCTAGATAGGATATATAGAAAAAATTTTGACCCAAATTCCCCCCCCCCCCCCCCCCCCCCGAACCAAAATCCTATATCCGCCACTTGGCCAATCCTACCTATGGAGTCAGGGAATCATGCTCCTTTGTTGTTTGATGAGAGCGACGAAAACTATCAGCCATCTATTTTGCCTGGGCATTTTCTGAGAGCATCCTATCAGACGCGTTAAAGCCGTTAAATATGCTTTTGAATCGCAATGGGCAGGTGAAGCTGGTCGAATTCGTCGTTAATGCTCAGCTTCAATTGTCAATTCCTATGTGGGCCAGCTTTATTTCTTATTTGCATTCTACCTATCACCACATTCCCATCATTAGTTTCTATTTCTAACCGAAGTAATTCTTACCCTAAACGGGGTTTGGTTGTCCATTATTGCCTCAGATTTCCCTTGGTGTACATTGATCGATCATTGTGGTGGAAGATTGATATTGAAGTAACAACGATCCTACTGATAGCATTGCTGAAATATCAGCCAGCCGGGTTGCAGGCACCAAGGCGTACAAGGCGCCAGAGTGGGTGGTTGGCGCAGCCTATTGGGTGTTCAGCGTCATTTCGTCCTTGGGCATCAACCTGGCTGCGCTGGCACTCGCCCGCTTCCCTCTTCCCCTCCCCATTCCACGATCCACTCCCTCTCATACATTTATACGACCCACAAGCACCCCATGCCCTGCCTCTCCCATACGACCTCTCGCCTTCTTGGATCGATACTGTGGATCGTTTGGCCGTTCAAACCTCCATTCTGCTGAAACGTCATAGCTCTAGGCCAAAACACTGTGTTCCCAGTAATTTCATCACTGCCAGCAAACTAATCTTTTGGCCTTCAGATAGCATGCAAAAATGAAAACTTTTCCA
>JASANA010004788.1:0-12319 GCA_030248095.1 Ptycholaimellus sp. GST1_10
TAAAGACCATAAGAGAAAAAATTTGCCCTTATGGTCACGGTTTTTTTGAAAACGGTGACCATAAATTTTTTATTATTTTAGAAAAAGTAGAAAAAGTTCAACTGCCATATACCGGGTGCGGCGTCCAAAAGTTGACAAACTTTAAGACACTTGTTCTCCATGCCATTGCAGTTCTGTGAGCTCCCGATTCACACATATGGTTGTCTAGGTGTCTATTATAAACATGTAAAGCGGTTTGGTGTTTTCGTGCAGTCTGGATGGAGAAATGGCAATATTAGTAGAAGAGGTCAGAAAAATGGCTGTCAGCAGAATTCAGGGGGGTAGTACATTCCCATATGCCTAATTTTGGAAATTAATTTTCTCCACCATACTGGCAGCTAGAGAGTTAATTTTTTCACACAAAGTAGGCCTAACCTTCTTTAGTAAGTGTAGAAATTTGCAGCTCATTTGATGAAACAGGTGTGGAGAACTTGCCGTTTTAGTAAAACCACTCTAAAACAACTTGGGTTGAGACTCAAAAAAATGCCATCCAACTTTGCAGCTTTGTTTCTCTGGTCCATAAAAAGCTTTGAAGCCATAAATTTAACACAATTTAGTCCTAAAGGTCCTTAACTTAGGTATAAATTTGCAGCCTTCTAGATCTTTCTTGTGGCAAGAAATAGCTATTGAAATAATGGGGTTTTCCACATTTTCTATTGATTCCCGATATCACTGGACAGACCGGTCTGCAAGCCAACTAGTTTTTAGATTTATTTTACTAAAATGGCAATTTCTCCACACCTGTTTAATCAATTGAGCTGCAAATTACCAAACTTATTAACCAAGGTTTGACCTAATTTGTGTAAAAAAAATCAACTCTCTAGCTGCAAGTGGGGTGGATAAATTAATTGCCAAAGTTAGGTGTACTAGAATGTATTCTGCTGACAGTCATTTTTCTGACCTCTTCTACTAATTTTGCCATTTCTCCATCCAGACTGCTAGAAACACCGAACCGCTTTACATGCTTATAATAGAAACCTAGACAAACATTTGTGTGAAGCGGGAGCTCACAGAACTGCAATGGCATAGAGAACCAGGATCTTCAAGTTTGTCAACTTTTAAACACCACACCCGGTATGGGATGCATGTGATCTAGTGTAATGTTGATTGTGGTAAAAAGAACCAATTTGGGCAATATGGTGCCATGCACAGGCATAGTCCATAAGCTTAGCAACATCTAGTGCACAGCATCTAGTGCACCCATTTTTCCATAATGGGTCTAATATGCTCTCCAATTGAAGTATATGCATGCATGTGTATTGCCTATGCACATGGCATGCATTATCTGGCCAATAATGCACATTTTGGTGTGCATACATGGATGTGCAATTTTATGGTCACGGTTTCGCATGTGAAATCGTGACCATAAAATATTTTGCTAAATATAACCTCAGGTTAGCATTTTTCTGGCTTCATATGATGCATGGGATGTAGTCAAGGGCGGATTTAGGGGGGAGAAGGGGGCAAACGCCCCCCCCGAACGGCATTTAGGGGGGACCCCCCCCGAAATTTCCAGGAAGGGGGGAAATTTCACCCTTTTAGATACATCTTGTCCGAAAAAATTTTCGCGCACTTCGCGCGCAGAGTCTAATCTAGTACAATTTAAAATTTTGACCCAAATTTGCCCCCCCCCCCGCACCAAAATGCGATATCCGCCCTTGGATGTAGTCGATGGTCAATAGTGATAAGCAGAACACTATATCACATAATGGTGTCATGCATATGTATAGTGCATAAGCTTAGCAACATCTAGTGCACAGCATGAAATTAAGCCTGTGCAATTGTGAACATGCTTTTCAGTAACGGGTCCAATATGCTCTCCAATTGAATTATATGCCTTCATGTGCACTGCTTATGCACATGGCATGCATTATCTGGCCAATAATGCACATTTTTATGTGCATACATGGATGTGTGGATGTGCAATTTTATGGTCACGGTTTCGCATCTTTCCATGCGCGCCAAAACCAAGATGCAGATGACGCAGCAGATTCACGTAGTAGAAATGGCTTATGACCAGAATCCCCCACAAGCATTCTACCGGCCAACCAAACCCGTTTTTCGACAACCAAGAACCAACCAAGAGTTTTGCCCCCCCCCCAAAGGTTTTGCCCCCCCAAAATTTTGCCTTGTATTCTTGAGGTTATCAACTATGCAACGGGTGTGATTAAGCGCAAGATACAAACAAGAACAGTATATGAGTTTGGTGACCACGATCCCCCCCCCCAAATGCCACTTGGTGGGGGGATACTGGTCATCAATCAAGGGATTTTGGCATTTGGGGGAGATACTGGTCACCGAAATCGATGACCAGGATCCCCCCCCCCAAGTGCAAAAACACCAAAAATCGCCTTGAAAGCATGACCATACGTGCATGACATGCACTGTATACTTGCTTGGGGGGGGATAATTACGTGGGGGGATACTTACGTGGGGGGGTAGAATTTTGGAGGGGGGGGGGGGTAGAAGCCTTGGGGGGATTCTTGTCATAAGCCGTAGAAATTGTATTTCCTTGACTTTTTACTAGAGGCAATTGCAACTTTTGGAGAAAAGAGAACTACTTTTGGCCTGCCATTGAATATATATATATATATATATATATATATATATATATATATATATATATATATATATATATGCAGACACAACAGGACACAGAAATGGGGTAATCCTATCTAAGCCAGCTCTCACCACACCAAAGTCTAAATTGTGAGGGAAGAGACAATATAAATGGGAAAATCCCTTATTCAGTTCTAGGACTGAAAGTCATTTTCTGATATTATGTCAAAGTGTAAATACTAGAGTCCATATGTCTGCATGCAGAAGGCACATTCTTGGCACACAAATTAGGCCTGAAAAGTTGGCCGCTGTGGATGCAAGTGATCATACCATCTCCTCCTCAAGTGCCTCTGAGCACATGGTTTTGAGTAACCTAAGACAACAAGACTGGGACCCTTCCCTCCCACACGGGGAGCAGCGCTTGCTACAGCCCCCTCATCCCCCAGCTTAGGCTTAGAGAGGGCAGTGAGCTGAGCCTGATTGGCGTGGCGGCTTAACGTTTTTTGCCACTCCGGCCAGGGCAAGACAGGGCCCCCCTAGGCAAATGGGGGAGCTGGATGGCTGCATAGAGGAGCACGGCTCACGGCTAGGCCAGGTGCAGTCTCCACAGAAATATCCAAAGGAGAGCCCTGGGTCTCTCTAGAAGGCAGTTTGGTTTCCACCGACATTGCCCCTCCCCTGCCCTGGCCAGCCTGCACTGGGCCACAGGTAAGGCACGCAGCAATGAGGGGCTAGGTGAGGTTCAGGCCAGAGAGGGTCTCGGGGGTTCAAGGGTACGGGGAGGTAAGGGAGGGGAGTGGATGGGGAGGGGGGTGCCCCAACACCAGCTGGGGCCCTCCTGGGAGCGGCGGACGGCTTGTAGGGCCCTTTGTGTTTGTGCGGGGTGGAGGGGCACTGGACAGTGCTCGACTCCTGGGTTCATTCCCTCGGGTGACTTGCCACGACCTCCCCCGAAGGCCAGCCCCCATCCCCCTCCTCTACCTGGTCCCAGGACACAGCCTGCCCCCTCCCAACCCCCAACCTCACTCCTCCCAGTCCCCTCCTCCCCAGCCTCAACCTCTCTTCATTTCCTCCATATCCACCTACCCTTCAGCTTAACCTGCCCTCAGCTGCTTCATGCGATCCCTCATCTCGCCCATATACAGGAGCTGTAACTGTTATGAGGCTGAGAGGGCGTCTGGTGGGGGTACTGTTGGAGGTACAGAAGGCCTAGCTCTTCTTCCCCCTCTGACCTTGAATGGTTCAGAAAAGAGGAAAAGGCTTGGCGTCTCCTTTCTCATGCTTGGCGCACCTAGGCCCTTCATTGCTCAAGCATGCTCCCCAAAATTCTTTCAAGGTCAGCGGCATCAGGATTTTGACCAACAGGGCTGGCACCCAACTTGAAAATGCAATTGTCCCCTCTTTTTCTAGCGCACAGGGCTGATGTTGGCCCTAGGTAGTGGTTCTACTGACGATTCCCCCCCGACAATTCCCCCCGACGATTCCCCCCCTACAATTCCCCCCCGACAATTCCCCCCCAACATTTCCCCCCCAGAATTCCCACCCGGATAATTCCCCCCCGGGAATAATTCCCCACGACAATTCCCGACAGAATTTTTTACACCCCCAAGATTTTTCTTCACTCTTACATCCCACAAAAGTTTTCAGAGTTTCTTAAACCCAAATTGTTTCAGTTTCTCGGCACTGTGGCACCTGCAGCATCCATTGTGTTTCTGTAGCTAGCACACTCGAAATACTTTGATTAATGTCACTGTACCACCTGTAACTCAATTTGTTATTTCTGTCTTGGCTCTGCGACAAGATTTTTCTAAGTTTTTTTGGCTCTGTCACCCCTGCAACAAGAGTTTTTGGATGGTTGCATGTCCCGAGTTTGAGCTTCTTAGTTTTTGGATGGCTGTAACTCAATTTGTTATTTCTGTCTTGGCTCTGCGACAAGATTTTTCTAAGTTTTTTTGGCTCTGTCACCCCTGCAACAAGATTTTTAAAGTTTTCTGGCCCTGTCACTCCTGCAACAAGATTTATCTCACTGTCTTGGCACTGTCACAACTGCAACACGCATATTTTAAGGGCGTTTTGGCTTTGACGCACCTCCAGTTCAAGAAATTACATGTCTCAGGAGTCACAAAACCAAGACACTTGGAAAAAATGTGGGGTGACAGCTTCAAAAAACTCTAAAAATTTGTATTGTGGGCATGACAGGGCTAAAAAAATGCTTGGGGGCATGAAGAATTCTATGGGGGGAATTGTCGGGGAATTATCCCGGGGGGATTATCCGGGTGGGAATTCTCGGGGGGAACTGTCGGGGGGGAATTGTCGGGGGGGAATTGTTGGGGGGGAATCGTCGGGGGGGAATTGTCGCGGGGGGGAATTGTCGTGCTACCGAGGTAGTAGGCCGTGTGCTGAGCAGTGGAAAAGCAGGCGGGTGAAGCTTCTCCCGCACACTGCCCGCCTTATCTCAGCGCCATTGCAGTGCGAGCTTTAGGAGGGAGTGTAGGAGAGGAGAAGAGGGGGAAGAGGGGGAGGAGAGGATGGGAAAGAGGAGTGGAGCGCTCTCTCAACGTTGGCGGGGATACAGCGCGCGTGCTAACCGGGAGTGGAGGGAAAGTGCCATTCACTGTTTGCTCTTGTCGACGGCCACTCGGAGCCTTCCCCAACTGATGTCCTCCCCGAGGGCTCCCCATGAATCCCCCCTCCTCTCTATGCGCCCCTCCCTTCCATCCCCCTTCCCCCACAACCCCTCTCCTCAACTACTCTTCCTCCATCTCGTCCTGCGCTTTTTCAGCCCCGCCACTGGCTAGCAGGAGATGAGCAAGGCTTCAGCTTTTTCACCGGCTTTCGGATCACTCATCCAAGCTGGCCAGGCTTTGAGCAGTGAGTTGTTGTGCTGTAGCGGAACGCACAATCCCCCTTAGAACTAATCCCTCATTTGGGGGCAGGCCAAGGGGGGGGGGGAGTTGGAGGTAAGCGGCTTTGAGCAGTGGCTGGGGAGGGAAGGTGTGTCTGGAGGCTAAGGTTTCCGATTGATTGGGTGAAGTGAATGAGAGTGTTGGGCTTCCTCGTCTGGGGGCGGGCGGAGAGGTGCCAGGTGAGGAAGGTTGATAAGAGGCTCACGTTTCACGCCCACTCTCGCTTCCGCCTATGCGTTTTCATTTCCTTAATGGCTACTACTACTACCCAGTGCAGTGTCCAGTATAATCTTCCTGTTACTTCTTCAGTGTACCATATATTCCATTCTCAGATCCGAGAACGATGAATTTTTGTTTTCTCATGCGAAAAAAATTATTTTCAGGCATACAAATCCTGAATAGCTATGTTTAGAATTGCGGTGTTGTTGGGGCTTGCGAGGGGCGTGATGGGTGGAGTTGGTCGGCTGCAGTTTGCGTACACAAGCTCCTGGCTGTCCAGCATCGAATCCATCGATCAGTTTTGCCTCATGGAACCCAACTCCATCCTCTACGGCCTCAATCTCAACACCACACTCAGCACTCAAGAGTCTATCCTCGCTCGGAGCTCCTATTTAGAATATAGTGACCACGAGCAATTGCAGTCAGTTCCTGCCTAAGGGATGGTCGTTCCCGATAAATGCCAAGCAGCCTTTGGGCAACAACACTGTCCTTACCAACACCACCACTTTCCTTCTCAGCTTCCCCCCTGCTGTAAGTTCTTGCCTATTTTTGCGCGCCCGACGGCCGCCTGCCGCGGAGGGCAGGGCAGTCAGAGCTCCGGAGGCCGGAGGGCATGGGTGCGGAGGCCCCGGAGCGTAGCCTAGCATGCGAAGATTGCTTGGCGAAGCGTTGGGGCCGTAGCACCCGTGCCCGGAGGCCGGAGGGACTCTGGCGCCCTGCCCGGAGCCGCGGGCGGCCAAGGCCAGCTTAAGCAGTTACCCCATTTTTGTGTCCGTCTGTCCGCATATATATATATATATATATATATGTCTGTCCCCCGGGCCCCGTACTCCGCGGTTTTTCAATGAAATTGGCTAATTTTTTGCATGAAGGTCCGCCTGGGTGGGGACTCTCCAGGCCATTTTTTGCGATGGACGTAATTTTTCGATTTTTGCCCAAAACTCAATTTTTTGATGTTTCAAAATATGAAAATTCATAAATCACTGGTTTTTCAATGAAATTAGCTGAATTTTGGCAGGTACATCCATCAAAGTAATATCTTAAAGCTGGCAAAAGGATTTATTGAAATATTTATTTTATCTTGATTTATAGACAAAAACCCAAAATCTTGATGTTTCAAAAATTTGAACATGCATAAATCCATTGTTTTTCAATGAAATCAGATAATTTTTGGCAGGTACGTATCAACCATGCGAATTGAAAAGTTTTGTAACGTAGCTAGTGGTTATTACTTGTACTGGAACAAAGGCCGCGCATCTTGGCGATAGCCGATAATACCTTGTTTCAGCCTCCTTTGTTCTCGTTCCATGGTTAGGGTTCGGTTTACTTGAGGCCGCGCCAGTGGTGAAGAGTACATTGATGCTGCACTACATCCAATTCCAAAGCACGAGCACCAAGACCAAGACTTGCGCCCTCTGCAATCACACCGCCACACCCATCCCATATTCACAGAGGAGCCAACCACTCTCACTCACCTGCGGCCCTATTCAGTTAGCATTCTCTCGCCTCTTCTCAATGCCCTTACTATGATGCCTATCACCTTTTCTGCATTATGAAACGGAAGAAATTGCAGCTTAACCTATGTGTTCAACTACACCTGCCCTGGAAGCAATGAGTACGGCTGGAGCTGTCTGGAATGCCTCCCGCGCAACGACTCCGGCGTCTGTTTCACCTGCGACCAGGAGAACGGGGCCCAGCTCTGCTGCAACGGATTCGCTGGTCACTCTTTCTCCCATCCCATTCCTTCCCCGTCATTCTTTATGCCATTCCTTCCCTCACCTCCTCATTCCAAGTTAGGGATGGAGAGTATGAAGATGAGTGTTGAAGGGAGTAGCTGCCAGCGATTGACAACACCGCCGCCGCCGTCCACTGCAGCCGCAACCTCCAGCACCAAGGTAACGACGCCTACTCTGCACCACACCGACCACTTCAACTTCACTCTCCTCTTCTCCTCCTCCTCTACTCAGCCTCCTCCAAAGGCTCGCTATCCAGCCGACTGGCCAGGCCTGCCAGTAGGCTTAGAATAGATGAGCATAGATGATGCTTTCCCTGCCTAGCAATTTGGTGGATGGCTGAAGAGAGTAAGGTGCAGGAGGAGGACAAGCTGTTCTTCTGGCTGGCCGTGGCTGGTGGTGCATTGTCAGCCTTGCTGGCCTTTCTGCTCCTCATCAGCTGCTGCTGCCTCTGTGCCTACCGCGGGTATTCACACTCATTCCTCCCTTCATTACCTCTCATATTTTTCTGCTCTATCTTTTACGCTTTCTCTAACATGCTGATGTGGTTTGAGGAAAGCCCGGGAGTCAGCGTACAAGGCGAGCAAGGGGAAGAAGGGGCTGGAGATCGGGCGACCGAATATCGTCTACGCGGGGCCGCAGAGCGACGGGCCAACACTCGCCTTCCCCGTGCACCACTCATCCTCCACCAACGCCACCGACGATGACCAACCCTCTCGCACCGATGACACCGAATCACAGGCACATCATCCTCTCAATATTCACATACTGCTCTCACACTCAGTTAGAATTGGGCTTTGCAGAACAGCGAACCTGCCTACCGCTACAATGTGGCCAGTGCCGCTGTGAGCCCGGTCAGCGAGCCAATACCAAATTCTGCTTCCCTTCGCCACACTCCCCTTCAGTCCCAACGCCATACTCCCGTCTCTCACCAAGTTGCACGCTTTCCTTTCCGCGTCAACCCACCTAACATGCTGTCTTACCAGGGTCCTGCCTACTCTACTGCCCCGCTCAACCTTTCCTCCACTCCTCACCGCCCGCCCTTCCTCAACCCTCCCAAGGTACTGAGCACCCTGCCTATTTCTTAGTCATAAATACTGATTCCCCTTCTCAAGAGCCGGTGAAAGTAAAGAATGCCGACAGGGTCTGGAGGAGAGTTCGGGGACGGACTACGACGCACCGCCGCTCGGAGCACCTCCACCCATCCCCGCCTCCTCCTCTTCCTCCAGTCCCGGTGGGCAAAGGGCACCCTACGGCTTCCCCATCCTCGCCACCCCCGTCTTTCCCTACTCTGGTCCTGCCGATACCTATGTGTGACCTATTTATACTGTCGCCTCACTTTTCCAAGTCCTCCTGCGTCTTAATTTACCAGTCAGCTCCTGCGAGTATTTGCCTCTTGATGCGTGTAGTGTGGCGATTGCCCAAAGTTGGTACTAGCATGACTCCATTTTCGATAGACTGCTTAGGACATCATTCATTCAACATGTCATCAATTTCCCTTGCTCAATGTCTGAATGTGATTTCTTCGATTTTTGAGGCATGACATAAGTGCAATGAAAAATATTTTTATTGCACATTTAAAATAAATTTTGTATCTGAATTCTGAAGCCATAAAAAACTGAACAAAAACACGTTTATACAACGAGGTAGTAAAGAAACGAAGATGGCAAAAGAAGCGTTAAAGATCAACGGGAGGCGGATTCTTGTCAGGTGTTTGTCGAAATAGGTCGTCCTCATCTCCAACAATCCCTCGCTCAGCCATGTAGCATCAAATTTAAACTAGCAAAGATCGAAAAACCTTCATCCATGCCGACGTTACGGTAGTGAAAGTGCGGGAGGTTGGGGCGCTTTTTGATGAAGCCAGCAGCGGTGATGAACGAGCCTCCTTTGTTGAGCCAGCAGAACCAGGCCAGCGCCAGTGTGGCCGTTACGAGGAGCAGGATTGTCAGCCCCATAAACACTTGGCCGACCTTCAAGCCTCTCTGCATCTCCTTCCATCTCTTTCTATTTCAAGCCAATGCTTGAACCGTCATCTGGCTGTGTCGCCAAATGGACTGGCTGAAGCTGCTGGAACAGAGTTGGTGCTCGTGCAGAGAGCTCACCAAACGACCAGCGTACTCCTTTGGCCCTTCACAACGCGGGTCGCCTCCCTACAGGAGAGGCAGAAAGCTCTTTTGCTCATGTGATGGGGGAAAGAGGGTAAAGGAACTTGGAAGGCAAGATGATGGTTGGTCATCCAGGCCAGAGGACAGGAGCATTGCCAAGGATTCCCGGCCAGCTTCAGCGTGGTGAGATTTAGCCAGGGAAGCGTTTGCGCGCTCATCCAACTGCTCATCACCAACCAGTTCATAGCCTTCTGCTCAAAAAGATAAGAGCTGTAACCTGAGATTGTTATTGGCGAGGTCGACGGTTTGCAATGCTTCCTCTTCCAGATACGCTTTCACTCCAAACGCCGCATCATCGAAATAGTACAGCTGACTGTTGTTGTACACTTCCAGTACCTGAACATTGAATGATGGAGGGGATGAGGGGTGGGAGATGATGGGAGATGGGTCAAAAAGACCTGGAGGCGGCGAAGACCACAAAAGGCGCATTCCTGCACACTCCACAGACGCGGCATATGATTCATCACCAGCTCACGAAGCCGCGTTAAGCCCTCGAATGCATGGCTTTGCACATCTTCAACACTATGCAGCTGTCAACTTGGATAGTTCGACGAACTTCTAGATTTGTTAATTGATGCTGAAGCTTAAAATTGCAGTAAAGGAATGAGAAGATGAACTTAGCACGGGGTTGTGACTGAGCTCAAGGACTTGTAGGTTGGCCAGGGTATGCAGGCGCGGTGGAACGAGGAAGTGATTGTGCTTCAAACTCAAGGTCCGCAGATTGGTCAGACCTGCAGCAGAAATATTAGGATCACTCAATTTTAGCTTCCTGATTCCAAGACTTTGCCCAACCCGCAAACCAGGCTGGGTCGATGTAGGAGAGATCCGTATTGTCCAAAATCAGCTCCTCGAGTTCGTTCAGCCCGCTAAATGTTTCTGAGTCCATGTGCTGAAAGATTTGTCTAAGAGATAGAGATATGATAGAGAAAGGAAGTAAAGAAGGAAAGCTTTGATAGGGTTGTTGTTGAGGTAGAGATATTTCAGCGTGTCCAAGTCGGCAAAAATTGGTCCCGTCAAATTTTTCAGCCGATTGTGCGATAAACGCAGTTCCTTAAGTGCCCAGAATTTGTTACTCAAATTATACTGACCAATGGAGGCATAACTCGAAGATAGTGAAGAAGACCAAAAGCTTCTGGACTAATGCTCTCTGCAATTCACTATATGCTCAATAGGGCAACCATGGGAATAGAAATAGATAGTCAAGAAAGATTTCGTTCTTATGAAGAAAAATTCAAGAGTTAGTTGGTTTATGATTTTGATTTTCAAAACTATCCATGTATTTTTGATGTATAATTTGCCAATCAATAAAAATGAATTCTGTCTAATCGCTTCTTAAATGCATGACAGCACTAACCAAGACGGTTCTGTAATCAAAACTGGCTAACCAAGACGGTTGTATTCCAAGTAGAGCTCGCCAAGGCGATTGAAGCCTTGGAAGGCACCGTCTTGAATGTAGCAAATGTCGTTATGACTGAGATCCAGATGAAGGACCCACTGACGCTGCTTCTCCGTTAGCACATCACCCTTGTACAGCCCAGTCAGCCGGTTCTCGCCCAAGTACACTCGCTGCATGTGCTGCAACTTCCTCCATTTTGCCAAAATACCCAACATATCTCTTCATTCCCCAGATTGACATTTTGTAGATTGAAAATGTTACAGCATTCTTGCGACCGTTGTGCCACTGAATGTGGGTTGTGTGCAAGCTCTGTCCCCGACAGTCCACTGTGCCGTCTACACAAGTGCATGGAAAGCTCGCACTGTCTTCATCATCGAAATGCCTTCCTCTCGTTTCCTGTCAACCGCTAATCCATGCTTCAATCTACCTTGATTGAAACCTACCATCGACTCTGGCTCCTCCTTATATTTCGGTTCATCGTCAGCCAGGATGCCCTCATCCTCCTCCTATTATCTATTGTTTCATTAAAGACACCCTCAAAATGCAGCCGTTACCTCAATGGAGGCAGGGGTGGTGGTTGTGCGGAGAAGGTGATGCAAAAGTGGATGTTGTCCATGTCGTCCGAGCATTCGCCGATAATGATGGACGGCTCTGAACGTTTGAGGAAGCAATAGTAGAAATGGAAAGAGTGATGAGGGAGCAAACTGTGTCAGAGTGTGCGGAAGCTTGGGCTTGTGGTGGGGTGGAGGAAGGGGAGGGGGAGCGTTTGGCTCTCACAGAGCAGGCAGTGATGGGCTCTTCGTTGGGTGATGGAACGTGGTGCGCTTGGAAGTCTGCACAGCTGGCGAAGCGTCGCCCTTCCACCTTATCGAATCAAATCACTCTGATACATCATAGTTTTTGTCACACGTTGGAACAGCAAGCTTACTTAGCTTGGAGTACGAGAATAAACGAAGTAATTCTATTTGATGTGGTAAAATATGTTTGCAATTTACCAAAAGTTGGTTGCTAAAATTATTTTGAATCATGTTTGCAAAATAAATTCAATATTTCATAAATTCACATTCAATATTTCTTTTTTACCTCATTGTAGAGTAAGCAGAAGAAGGCGAAACAAGAGCATAAAGCGATTCTCATGCTCCGCACAATTCTGAAAGCATGTGAGAAGACAGTGAAACTGGACGCCCAGACGGAAAAGTAGGGGCAAAAAAGAGGGAGGAGAGAAGTGGTGAGCTGTTGAGGCGCGCTGCTTATCTCCCTCCCCTTCCTTCATGCGCCTGTTTGCTTTCCCTTCCCCTCCTC